>CM052089.1:2772342-2818325 GCA_028453745.1 Agapostemon virescens
TAATTCATACCAATTGCAATTTTTCAAAATCCTTTCGCACATCATTTAGTACATCAATGGATCTAATTGTTCAAGAAAAGTCACGACGTTTGGTTCAATCGTAACGAAGTTATAGATGCGTCTTTAAAATCTTTAATACATGGTTCAAATAAAAATATTTAAAAAGTCCCATTTTCATTTCTCATGTAATTCATACCAATTGCAATTTTTCAAAATCCTTTCGCACATCATTTAGTACATCAATGGATCTAATTGTTCAAGAACAGTCACGACGTTTGGTTCAATCTTAAAAAAGTTATAGACGCGTCTTTAAAATCTTTGGTACGTTGTTCAAATAAAAATATTTACAAAGTCTCATTTGCATTTCTCATGTAATTCATACCAATTGAAATTTTTTTAAATCCTTTCGCACATCATTTAGTACATCAACGTATCTAATTGTTCAAGAAAAGTCAAGATGTTTTATGAAACTTTTAAAAAGTTATTTACATTTAAAGAGTGTCCGCATACTTTCGTGAGCCATTGTAGGTAGAGGCTGCAATGAAACACATTTACTCCACACCGATAGTCAGAATATTTGTTCGTCCCACTCGAAGCACACAAATGTCACTAGCCTATCGTAAGTATGATGGCGGAGCGAAAAACTACTACGATCGACGATCTATAATTTTGGAATAATAAGATAACCGAGTTATAAAATATGAGTCTGAGTGGCACTTGATAATCCAACCATTACTTAGAGTAGATCTGGACAAATGGTCTCTGGGAGCACTTTGGATTCAGTTCAGGGGCAAACACTACAAGTTAAATCACACTGAAGAAAGAGATAGAACATTAACAGCGAAGAGCACCGTATATTGTAAGATTATTGCTCTCAATTTACATGTAGTCAGAACCACCACAGATCGGTCAATGCTTATGCCTGGTCTGGTTCTGCGCTATCCTCGGCGTCAGCCTCGGACATTTTTGTCATCGCATCTCTTCAGATACAATATGTCACATTCGTTTTTTTTTTTTTCGAGGACCAACCTGCAGACTGTCTATACGCAAAGTTGAACTAATTAAACGTACAAGTAAAGCCGAATGCTACGACACATTGCTTCGCGAGATCAAAGATTGTGCGTAGATCAAGGTGGTCGAAACAGCGTTCGAGCAATCCGGGCTTACGGGGCCGATATGTCTTGAGAAGCTCGCCTTAGCTGAACCAGGTTGACCGTGTCGTGTAGACTCTACAACGCAGAGGGAACAGCCAAGAGGCTGAAGCCCTAAGGTAGAGGGGGTCAGGTCCGAATAGCTCCCTGAGCACACATCTAGTATAAAGGCCCCTACCACGTACGATAAACTTTCACCGGCAACATTTACCATCGCCTCAATGACGTCGCCAATCAACCGACCTTGCGTTCCTTGTATCGGTATTTAGATTGCTGAAAACAATTCTACTCTGGCCGTGGTACGGGAGAAAACAACGAATTATGTTTCGAGAACACCAGAAGAAATGGTTACAGTAACGAACTGGATGAACCTCAATTACCACCGCTGACTTTTTGCCAATTCCAAGGAATTCAATGTACCGTCGCAGAGATAAGCGTAACGATACAAGAAAAAAATGTGAACTTTTCGAGTAATTCAACCCTGGTCGTAAAATATCCCGAGTGGGCTAACAATATGAAAACTAAATCGAAACATAAAATACTTTCAAGTATAAAAGTAACATTTCAGCATTTCTTCGTAAATTTTACGTGTACAATTATTGCAAATTGCGCCGGTAAGTGTTTTGCTTCTATTGACACTTTACCGACACCGGCGAGTATTTCAGAATTTTTCAAGGTCCACTGTCCATGATTGAAAACTTTTCGATGGATCTTTCAATGCTGACAGAAATTTTTATTGTAAATCAGCATGACATCCTCGATAACGTTATCTAATAATTTGGTTACAAATTGTAGTGTAAAAGCAGTTTGTTATGTTTCATTTTGTCACGGTGCAACCATTGAAAGTCCTAATAATAGGCTTCCGGTCGGTAAAGTGTTAACACGAATAAAATGCTTCAACAGACTCGTGAAATTCGAGTTAAATAGCATCGAGACAATTAAAACTGGACAAAGCATTTGGCATTGCAAGAGATATCGACGGTATTATGTGTATTTCAAAATAAAAATTAAAAATTTTGCAGCTTTAATGGGAAGCCGACGCGCTAGACTTTGTATAGGCTATCGAATAGCTAGATATCCGCTTTCTACGTTTCATTTAACCATTTTTTTTTGTCCCAAAACGCATCACAAGGATGCTTTAAATATCCATTCATTAACATACAAAAGCTTTCAAATTATTTCGACTGCTCACACAAGGATCAATAACGAACAAAAAGAATATGAAGTATTGTTTCATCAAAAATCGTTTAAGGCACTTGGCACTTAAGGCATTTTTCAAATGTTTAAAGTTTGTGATGCTTCGACTTTGTGAAACGCATACAATTAACAAAATTCTGCATGCAAACCATTGCTATTGCCCTGTAAACATTTTAGACGAATAACATAGTTCATCATCTCTATTATTAGATATTCTGTAGCCTTTATTCTCTATCGTCTCTAGCATCCGAGTAGAATGGTTTCCTAAGAACCAGTGTTTCATCTTTCAATAATCTGTAGTTAACCTTGTAAAGAGAATAACTAACTGTTATATGCCAAGATAATCGATAAAGAGCTTTCTAAGAGAATTAACAACTAAGAGACAAACACTGCTGAAACTGCCTTTCCGGCGAATTACTATATCGTTTTTATTAAAAATATTAGCGCCGTATTATATTATTTGGTACAAAATGGATTCGATAAAATTGTACGGGGAATTTGAAACTGCTAAAGTATTACCAGTTGTTAAATGTTTCGATGCATGAATATGAAAATAATATCAGAAATTAAATCTGCAGCTCTATGCAGTAAAATTGCATTTGATTCGGAGCAAGATAGAAATTTATGTCGAAAACAAACAAAGCCTGTGCGAACGATCACAAATATTATGTGTACACTGCTGCATATATCGCACGGTATTGTTTCTGTTCCGTGAGCTCTAATATCCCCCGGAAATACGATCAAATAACATTACCAAATTCAATGAATATATGCGTAGTCAAAAGCGTCAGTACGTATCTTAATTTTCCAATAAATTTATTATTTCCTAGAACAAGAATAAGCAAACATTTTCTACCCAACCACCGAAAATCACGATCGAATAATAAAGTTTCTGCAAATAACATGCATTTCACAATAACTTTTAAATGACCGTGTCGGCACATTAACTGGCCAACCGACCACCTCAAAAATTCCATAAAATCAAATTAATTTATTTAATGAAGCAACGATTGAAAATTTTAAAAGTATGGCATATAGTTCTCTATCAACCTTTTTGTATTCTTCAGATATCAACTCAAGTGAATGCAATGAATATCTTAACGTACAAATTTACTATTAAACATGGACTAACAATTCTGTCACCCATATATGGCGTCGATACAATCGATAAATTTTGAAAGGAAAGAAAAACAGTTGGATATTATAATTTTAATATCAATTAAAATCAATTGCATTCGCAGGTAGATACTTCAAAATCAAATTGTCTTGTTATTAAAAGCTCCAAATATTTTTCCTAAAAAATGTTTAACTTCATTCTAATTTATTAATAAATAAAATATTTATCAATAAATAGCATTTACAGGAGAAAATCAAATTGTCCACAAATTTTATTAAAAGCTTTTAGACATTTTTTACGAAAAATGTTTAATTCCATTCTAATTTATAATTAAATAAAACATTTATTTATTAATAAATAACATTTACAGGAGCAAACGAGTTTTTTCAAGTATACTATGTTTTCACGCACAATACTCAATTTAATAATCGGTATTCATAATTGGAATTTCGGTAATTCCAGCAAGCAAATAGACAGTGCTACAAAGAGAGATATTTTTTTCAATGTGAACGGTGTCTGAAATTGCATAGGTAAAACATCTCGAGTCACGTGACACTGTCAAAAGGAGCGCGCTCAAATCTTTCGTTAAGAAATTCCTGAAAGTGTCAAAGGTAAACGTCAATACTGTTCATTGACCTTCGAATGTGGAAGCAACTAGTGTTCAGATACCTACACGCTTCTCACGCACGATTCCTTTGAATGGGGAAGTGAAATGACACGAGACAGGAGGAGCGCGGAGATAATTGCACGGACGAGTTAATTCCGCGAATATTTTCAAAGAATGTGACCGCCAGTGAATTCCCAGCGGAACGTCTTTTCCTTTCACCGTGCCGGTGTAATAACTCGGCCAACAGCTTGATCAAGTAAAAGTGTTGTCACGCGATAGAAACAGAAATTTACTCACCGAAGGGGGCCTCGATCGGCGTGTTTGTCCATCCTCGATGAATCTTCGAGTTAGATCGGGCAGGTAGTCATACCTAGTTCGCCACGGAAGTGAATCAACGCTTTATTTCTTTTTTTGTGTATTTTCTGATTTCGAGTGCACCGGCTTTCGAATCGCCTCCCTCGTGGTTCGCGCGTAAAAATTCGGTGGAAGCACGGCAACAGCGCCTGACCGAACCGGAAACAAGTCCTGGAGCACCGGTTTCTCGCTATCGGAATCGCTAAGGATCACAATATAGTGTTTGGGAGAATTGCAACGAAGCTGGTGCACTAGCTGGCAGTCACGCGTTTTCACCGGCGAGCACTGTCTCTCTGGACAACGGAGGACGGATCTGTCCAGAGATCCCGTCTCCTCTGTGTCAAGTCAATAAAATAGTACTTCGATACGAATGGAATTTGAGTACGAATAGCTCACGTTTACGATTATACCCGCAGCACCGAGTCGCCCAGCCGACCGTGCTCGTGAAAGGCGACTGAGCTTCTGACCGGCTTAGTGGGGAGCTCTTCCTTGCTGCTGTCTCCCTCGCGCACAGACGCAAGGAGCTACACCGTACCCCACTATGAGCGGACCTGACGAAAAGCCGCAAGGCTTTCAACCTACCATGGGATTGGCTGCCCGGTGGGGAGCAGAGGTTGGAGACCGCTCCCACTATGGTGGCAGCACTGTGCGATGAATTTTGATATATGCTTCTATGGTTCTATGATTCTATAACGTTTCACCCCCTCAGTCCCTCACCCCTTCCTCCCTCTCACCCTTCCCCAAACACGTGGAATGGAAATACATATACTGGCCGACACCAACGAGCCAAATTCTCAAAACACCCTGAACATTCTTGGGATACCGATCTCATAACTCTAAACGTCATTGGACTACGGACATTATGCGTTTATAAGAATTAGTCAAATACAAACCTGTAGAAATATTTTTTAAATTCAATAATGTTGTTACATTATTGTAAAATGCATTTTCATTTAATTTCAGTTTCTCACAAATGTCTTGAACGATGTTTGTTTAACAGAAAAATTTGTGGTCTAGTCGTTATACATAAAATAAATTTTTCGTGAACCTAATTGAAAGATACTAACTTTGATAATAAATAATATATATATGTAATTAAACGAAATGTATGTAATATATATTTGTAATACCAGAGGATAGATTCTTCTGCCATTTGCAGTACTTTTATCGTTCGATTAAGTAGATTTTTTATACCATTTTTAGAAAACTCTTAAACAAGCTTGTCTACACACGCCAAAATAGTCATTTAAGCTCATTAATATTATATTATTTTACTGTCTGCTAAGATCTCATATATTTTCTATAATATTAATTTCTTCAGAACATGCCACGAAATCGGAAATCAATTTCAAATTTTCAATTTGATTTCAATTTCAAAATATAGTCGTCAATATTCTAATCGTGTGGCAGTATGATTGTAACGGTAAAACATGAAGTTAACAATCATTCTACTAACGTCCCTTACTTCTTTATGTCGATACAACTATTGATACGAGAATTGTATTAAAAAATATTTTTAAACTGGAATAACTGAATTGAAATTACTTAACATAATATAGTAAACGACAATTACTAGTAAAATAATAAGACTAACCTGTTTAAAGAAGCAATTATACATGGGCTTTGTCTAGAATTCTAAGAATTTGCCTCATTAAATTGATTCGTTATTAATATTCGAAAAAATTCTGTTTGTATTCACACTGGATTCTTAATATATTATCCGTTTAATTAATAAAACTAATGATTACAAATAAATCTTGTGTGTCAGAATACTATTTAATACATAATATGTACAATATTAAACCCCTATCCCGATAATTTTGATAGTATCTTACATCTTGCTGACTAGTGTACCTGAACCGATACTTCAATTGCGACTAAATATCAAAATTGAATCTTCGTTTACAAGATGTGGTAATTAGTGCACTTTGTTCGAGTATCTATATACTGTATCAGAACAATTTCCTATTAGGACTTTTTGTAACGTCACATGTAACCTTTTTCATTTTAGAGCAATTTTCCAGTTCTATCAACTTTACATACTTTTCACTTATTTCTTGTATGATTATATATTCGGTAGACTAAAGCAGATTTTATCATCCGGCTGGAGCCCAAAACGATAATCATTCAAATACATTTCTTTATTACCGAGCGGTGGATATCCGAAAAAATTTTAAGTGTATAGATAAACTATTTTTTTATTTTTTAATCATAAAAATGTATTAACTAAAAATTTGGTTATACTCATTAAATATTTGTAAGAACTTCTTGAAGAGAATAGAATATCTTTTCTTTTTAATTAATAAAATATTTTCAATTATTTGTACAATCTGATATGTGTACACCCTTTTTTTAATTGTTTACTTAATATTATAGATAACAATTTTAAAGTATTCCAATGTTTATAATTTGACACAGTTTTCTATTGCAGCCAATTTTTATGTACCCTTTACTATTTTATGCTTTTTCAAGGAGTTTCCGTTTCTTTTAAAAAAATTGACATTGCTGACAGTTGCAGTTTATACGGATTACTATTTGATATACAGTGGTCTTTAAAATTATGTATCAATAATATACAGATAATTATTCCTTACATTAAAACTTCTCAATGATAACAATAGTTTAAAGTAATAATATTTAAGCCACGTAAGTATTAAAATTCTACTTAAAATAAACACCACAGTATCTTAAGATTTCTTTATAACAAAAGTATATGTCTCCTTACGATCTATGACATAGTTTTGTATCATAAAATAACGTAGTATTATTATTATAAACTCATGGATTTGTTATTCTGTAAAAACTGTTTTCTGAAGAAATACTACAGTAGACAAGTGTAGTAAATATTCTTATTTAGAAAAATGCAACGTCTGTTATCTTGTTCTTTTAGTTGATAACGTTATACGACAACATAGAAACAATATGTGTTATTACATTTCAGAATTAAATATAAAAATTATCAAGGTATTTCATACATGTTTTCAGAATTTGAACTTTAGGTAATATTTGTCTTTAATGACACAGCCATATTCTACCAGAGAACGTATATTTCTAAATTGTATGTTTACACATGTAATAAGAAAATGACAATACGCAATTCATGTACATTGGTGCACATATAAAACTCATTCGTTGTATTACAGCCTTTCACCTACTCTCACTCTTTTTTAGAAATATTAATATAATAATTTTTAAAGAAGGCACAAAATACAAATTAGCATACATATTCCTTTTAACTTTCAACTCTAATGAGCAGGAAATGTTTAATAGTAAAATTTTTCTTTATTATGAAAAATGAACGTTTTACATATGGCTCGTGTATTTAATATACGGTGCGTTACCGTAGGTACAATGAAAATTACACTAAATGCCGCAAATATCAACAATTTCATGAATAATAAATGGAAAATGACATGATGCCAAAGGAACCAAAAACTACTTTTTCCTTATAAACATATACTCCTTGTAGGTTTCAAACTGGTTTAAAATTTGTCTAGAATGGTTTAAATTTTACACTTGAATACTACTGGAATAGATATTATGATATTACATCAAAGATTCTGTGATGCCGAAATATTTTTTTTCACACTTTTAAAAATTACAGTGCTTCAAAGATTCCAGTCTCATAATTCTCATTACACTGTGGCATAAATCTAGATTATTTAAGTTCAGACCAGATCAGTGTCTTAAAAAGTTAGCAGAACATAGTAGAAATAATGTTTAAAGATAATCATTTATAAAATATTCTGTATACAGGGCTGAGTATAGAAAAGTGTACAGCTATCATTCAAAATAATTTGCATTTTTCTTAGATTTCTCTCGCGTATATTAAAAACAGAATCATCATTTTCTTCTACGTTTCACATTTATACACACTAATATTTAATACTATACGGTAAACGAACATTGCAATGACGTTTTAGTACTGATCATAAATTAAGGAAAATTAATGCTTAAATAGACAACACACAAATTATACAACTGAATTGTTTTTGTTCTTCAGAATTCAAACTATGAAAAAAAATGTATCTGATGTTCAATCAATTCATTCCGAAATATATACGTGTACACTTTTAAAAAACTACACCCTGTATAATATATGAATCAGATGACGACTGAAAGCTTTAAAAACTGAATCGGATATTTAACAAAATAAATTTTTAGATAAATAGTCCAAAATAAAAATTGTTCTCTAGACACATTTATATGCACTGTCGACAGTTTCGAGATAGTTCAGAGTATTTAATAACAAGAATGATTATTCATTTCCACTTATGTCCACATGAGTGGAGTATTAGACATATAGACATGAGTAAAAATTTAATATGTTAAATATTGAAAGTATTGAAATCTACTGAATACTTGCGCATATGATACAGCATGTTTTAGAACAATAAGTATGCTATATTCAAATAGCAAATTTTAAGAAAATAGCGTTACTAATACGCGGTCATTTAAAAAAGAGACAAATAACACCACTAATGTAATAAAGAGAAAGAAAACGAAATTCGTATATGGCTTCACACATCCCAGTCTTTAAATACTCCCAACTTTCAGGATGTGTGCTACACCAAAAATTTCTGCACGTTTTGACGAGCCATGCTACAACGCATCGCTCGTCAGCTATTTGCAGTATACAGTGTACACTAAAATTTATTCCTTTATTTCAGACCTATAATTACTAGCTGTCCCTTTCTGTATATGCCAATTGCCTGGTGAAAATTTGTCTTTTCCTTAATTCTCATTTACCTACATTAAATTATATCAATATTTGTTTTCATTCATATATCTATATATAATATATATATATTTATATCACGCCAGTCTCGCCATCAATTTAATAACATAGGTACACTTTATCAACAATCACTCTGCTGTTTTGCATCTCTTGTTCTTTTCCTACGTAGCTTCAAATGTTTCTGAATGATTCACTAAATTATGCAGGTTTTTGCGAACCCTTCTTGCCAATCAACGATTTATGGATATGTGGAATAACACCTGTAACAAATTAATGTAATAATGTTAAATGTACAACTAGTACGAAGTAACATAATGCAAAACTTTGTATAAGAATAAATAAAATGTAATCGCAAATATTCATTCTTTAAACTATATTGATATTTTCAGAAATTGTTTCCCAAACATTATCTGTTATTTTTTCTCAAAAACAAAACATCAAATTGAATTGAAATCAAACTAAAACATATTGACTAATGATGTATCTCTGATATCTTAATGTAAACTATACAATGAAAAAGGATACCAGAAATAATATAAAAAGATACAGGTGGCAGGGTCTTTAAAAAGTAGATAAATATTTTTCACCAAAAATTTAGTATTTGTTAAATTGAAAGAGATTATTTCGTTTCTTATGACTCTTGAAAGTAATTTTTGTACTTTTGTGTGCACCTCACATTTTACAGAAAGAAAATTACAATATTACGTCAGTCTAAATGTAACATTTTAATCAATATTTTACTTGTACGAGTTATAACTATCAATTGATGTATTTTAATTGATTTCTAGAATGTCCAATTAATGTATACTACTTATTAATGATACCTTTATTAAACTCTATATAATTAAGAAATTCTATGAAGTTTAGTATTAAATCTAGACATAGTATTACTACTTTAGTAGTACTATTTTTAACACACAAACTTTATAATGTAATTTATAATATAACATACCTCCTCCTGCGATGGTTGCTTTAATGAGACTATCTAATTCTTCGTCACCACGAATTGCAAGCTGAAGATGTCTTGGTGTGATACGTTTTACTTTAAGATCTTTTGACGCATTCCCTGCTAATTCTAAAACCTGAGGACAGATATTAAAAATATAATCTATTTCTATGTATAAAAACTTATTTTTCTTATTGGTTAACAATTTATACTTCCATATTTTGTTCATACACATATCTTCATATAACATACAATAGAATTTAATAACTACTTCTTGAACACAGATATATGATTTAAAAGTAAGAAAAATGAAATTAAATATGTCATTATGAAAAATTTCATAATTACATATCTCATATATGGATATAATTATAAATAACTGCAAGAATAAATTACTTTGTAACTCCCCTTATCAATCTTTTTAACTATTACCTCTTTTATTTTTAAAATATCTATTGTAGTATTATCTTTATCTATTACAGTAAAAGAACTAGAAGTAATTCAGCTAATTAATCCAAAATTTCTTTTAAGGAAATGGGTGTTCCACGTTGGTACACAGTTAATTCTATAGGATTAAACAATATGATTAACGTAAAACAAAATTCTGTAACTACAATAACATTATAGCTGATTTAATAATATAAATGAAAGTTGAATTTTTGAATACAGTAATAGTTTTCTAAATATAAATTTAAATACATGTAATTCTTACATAAATTCTATTAACTAAATTCGGAAAAATATACTACTATCATTTTACAAAATAACTATAAATTTGTTATATTAATTCCACTACATAAACGAAATCAATTATTCCATAAGCAAATTTATCATTATTACAAATAATTTTAAAAATTATTTACAATTTAAATCATGGCCTGTAAACAATTTAAAATTGATGTCACATTGTATATTTTATCGTATTTTTTATATGTATAAACACAAAATGAATGCTCATAAAAAAGACGAAAATTGGTGGAAAAAATAACTCAATATAAAAAGGCGGGAAAAATCGGCCATGTTTGATGTTAGTGACGCCATTAGTTACTAGTGATGCCAACGCATGCAGTTCTGGTTGTAAGGACTGATCTTCCTATTGTGCGTTTCTCTTTCTTTCTTTCCTTCTCGCTCCCTCTCTCTCACTCATTCGGTCACTCGCATTCTCTCTTTCTCTCTCTCCCTTTTCCTTCCACACCGCCCACCACACCTTTTCACTCACTCTCCCATACACTGTCTATCCTCGTTTCACCACATGTTCTTTCATATATATGTATATGTTTTACTCACCTCGGCAGTAAGGTATTCCAAGATTGCTGCACTGTATACTGCCGCGGTAGCTCCTACTCGACCGTGACTTGTGGTTCTGTTTTTCAAATGCCTATGAATTCTACCAACAGGAAACTAAAAAGTAAAACACAATTATTTTACATCGTCTATACGCACAAATGATCCTATACCGAAAGATAATATTGGCCCGGAGACAGGGTAAATATTTACAGGTTAGAACGCATCATATGTAATGTCTGTTCGAATAACATGAGGTCACACGCGTCAGCAGCTTTTCATGCAAAAAATATCGAACGAGAAGCAATGGCACGATTTTTCACAATACTTTATATTCACAGTGATTCTACAGCTAGAATTTCTCGTCATATTACATTCTGTACGAACGTTCGTAAAAAGTAAATACATTTGCACATGGAATAGCATACGTAACTCGGTCCACTTTTAACGCAACGGATATCGAGCGGTGCGCGATGATTCGACTTTCCCGAGCTTTCCAGCTTTGGTATACGTTTCGTCATTCTATTGTGTCGTCCTATATTTCTTTTACTTGTGATTAAAATATTATTAACTCTTTCACACTACTAGAAGTTACGAAAAGTCAACTGCGATTTTATGTTCACTTTTTCTGTATTTAAAAATTGTTATGATACTAAAATATTAAGTGATTTAATATTTATATATTTACTTATTAAATGATTTACTTATTTAATGATTATTAAATGAACTGTATTTTTCGTTAAGTTTTGATAACAGATAAGCGCAACCAAATACGACAATAATACTGCCGAGACCAAGTCACATTTACTGTCATTTGATATTAATTCACTACAATCAAGCCAATTCTATTTAAGTAAACAATTACTTATCATTAATTAATAATTATTATTTTGTATCGACTATCATTTAAAATGTTTTAACATAAAATGGTTAATAAATGAGTAAAAAGAAACAGGAGGAGGGAGACACAACAGACTCAACCGTCTCATTTGAAAACTTCCGAACTTAGACACAACCACCTATCTTTACTTTAAAAAATAATCTATTTTCTTGACAGCTCCGCCACGTTTTTATCAATATTTATACAAACAAACGTTAAATGAATCAATTTACAACATTTGTTTCCTCAAAAATTAATTTAAATTAGTCAAAATAAACTGTTGATTACTTGTTTAAAACACTACAATTTTTCGCGCCAACCATTACGATTTAAGCTGTTTACCTTTAAAATTAGATGAAGGGATTATGAATGTATTTACTGTCAAAATATAAAACTGATGTACCTTTAATTAGTAACTATATAAGTCGAGGAGCGTTTAACTCACCTGCAAGCCGGCCCTCGCTGAACGAGAGACCGCTTTCGCCTTTGCTTTGCCAGAGTCCTTGCCCGCCTTTCCGCCAGCCTATTTGGAAGCAAAAATCACGGTTAATTTGCAGGATACGGGCACGAAACTTCACCAGTAGGCAGCTTGAAGATCGTAGAACGCGATGGTGTAACTACGAGACACGGATGGCTAAAGAATCCGGCGAAAACTTGCGGATACTCACCATTATGCGACGAGAGCCTTTGCGGTTCACTACACGACAGACTTACGAGAAGCACAGACGACGCCGTCTAAGCGCGGTCCCGCCAAATACGCTTGGCGCTGTCAGCGCATCCCGCGGTCATACCACGTGACTCGAATACACCAATTGAAAGCAGCTCCACAGATGTAAGATTAGTATAGACTATGCAACTTATGTATTTTTCTGTCCCAAGTTCTGAATTACCGACTCTGCAGAGAATGCTCTGAACGACAGCGGACTCTATCGAAATAGAACGGTCATCTAGTGAACTACATTAAGTTGCAACACAGAAAATATTTGTTAGAGGAAGTTAGACTCAACAGCGTTGTCAGCTTTAATAGTACAATGTTGCCACATTACACGCGTCCAAAATCATCACAATGAAAAATGTTTAAACGGTTCCTTTTCTGCTTTTCGGAGCATTCGAATTCGAAGACAAATTGCAAAATTTTCTACCCTAAATAATTTCATTAAACGACTACTTTTTGAATACTCGTTGAATTGTTGAAAAATCTTTTTCATTGTTTGAAATTTTTTGAAAATATTAGATATATAGTAAGTATATTTTCAAAATTTGCCGTATTGTAAGTATTATTAACGAATTTTAACATACTATAATTAATTTAAATTTAAATAAATTCAGTTAAAGTTTAATTAATTTAAGTAAATAATCGTGACATATACGATTATACGTGAATATTTGTATATAAAAAATAACGTAAATTGGAATACGTCGTCGAAAGGTAAAAATAATGTTCGTTAGTAAACTTCGAAGAAATCATTTCGATACTGGCATCGTCTAACTCGTTCGATTTGTGGTAAGCTTAGACTTGTTCGTTTATATTTTTGTTGAATTGTAAATTATAACAAACTTTTTATAGTAATTACACAGGGTGTACTTTCTGGAGGACCAAGAAGCTCATCCGTTGAATATTCGACGGGTTATATAGCGTAACATGATAGATATATTTGTGAGACAATAGCGTTACAATAGTAAAAAATTGTTTGTTTCACATTAGTAAAATTACTCTAAATTAGACCTAAGCTGCGATGTATTAGATTTTAAATAATAACTGTACTTTACATTAAAGTTGCATAACAGTTCTTTCGACTTTAGCATAACATTCTCCGGAGAAGGCTGTATAACATTGTAGCTCAAGCGTGCATATTACATTCCTATCCTGGGTTCTACAATGACGAAAAGTCAAACCTTACCACTGAACCATCGATGTTATATTTTAATACCATTTTAGTAGCTTCATAAGTTTGATTTATATATCAAATGCTAATTAAGTATCTCATATTTTAAGTTAAAATTGATAAAATTTGTAATAAATAAAAAGATAATTAGTATCTACAAAATAGTGTTTAAAAATGTAGTCTATGTTTGGATTTTGATTTTTGGTTAACCGCATTGTTAAAAATGTCGTAATTTAAATAAAATTTATGTGAACGTGTATAAAAACTGTAGACAATATAAACTTGTAAAAGCTTTTAGAAAAAACTAATAATGCGTGAAACAAAATTACGTACGAATTGAATAACTACGTAAAAATATTATTTTGATACATCACATCAAAATTAGAACGCCAATTTAAAATTAAAATTTTTACTGTTTAAATAAACCCATCATACACATTTGTAGCCGCTCGATAATATTAAGCATCTATAGTGGGATTGAAGCATACAGAAAATTTATTAAACATTGGTAATGTGCGCGATATTGAAGTGATATTGTTTCTGCTAAAACCCTTAGATCATATACTTGTAGACTTGGCCTAGGTATAGAATACGCATAGGTTACTGTATCCAAGATAACGAAGAGAAGTCTCCACAACTGATGTCACAAGATAATTCAAAATAGAGAATACCATTATTTAAAGTAACAAGGGTAAAGTACAAATAAATAAGTTGCAATTTCCATAAATATATAGGATGAGATATAACGATAACTCTTCTTTTCCCCCTAACGCTTTAACTTCACGGTACACTGCGACTTCTCAACATAGTGCAGTATTTTTTCCACATCTGTCATCCCGTAAATTATTTAATCTTGGCCTCAAGGTAATTGTCTTTAGCCGGGTCTATAAGTATACATGGTCTAAGGTCTGAAAAAGCTCACTGATCTAAACTGAAAGAAGACTAGTTGCCACCTGGCGGGATAATTAAAAAATACACCATAGACTTTGCAGGGAACGTCTTATTTCTATTGACAGATGGTGATAAATATAAAAATTGTGATTATAGTTTTATTTTGATAAGGAGTTAACAAATCTTTTTGCAAAGAAAAATAAAGTTGAAAGTAATACTTAATCTTTTTCGAAAATATATATTGTTAGTATATGAAATTGTTATACGTGATTTTTGGGTTACTGATACCAGCCCTTAAAATGCACTTCTTAGGTTGAACAAAAAGCTCTGTTCAGGAAATGTTCATTTAAGTTAACTTTAATCCATTCCTTCTAAAGATGCAAAGGGGTGTGGCGACTTTCGACACTTAGTTAAGTATAGTTGCTTACTTAATAGAATTGGAAAATCTCAAAATACTTTATGTCTTATGATTGTACTTTATGTAAACTTATGCCGTCATATCCGCTTCAAGACTTTTGAAGTCTTCTCATCCGTTTTCTACTTTTGATGGACTTAAGATGCTATAATTCAAACAATGTATTTGTATAAGACCTTCAAATTTGGTCTAAAAGTCTTAATATTCCTATAAATCATAGCGTGCAATTGAATAAGCTACTCCTAAAACTATAAGTCATATGGCAATGTTCTGTTACTTGGTGAAGACATTACACTACCTGATTACCTTGCTTAAGTACAATCACATGCACACCCTGTAACAAAACAGAAACTCTAAGCGGCGTGGTATGACCCAGTCACAATAACATTTGTAGAAGATGTTTTCGCTTTTACTCCGATTAGAGTTTATCAGAGTCACTCTAGTTCGGTTGCCTATGGGTATGAAACAGCTAATGGTAATGCGTAGAAAATGTTTTACAAATTTTATATTAAGCAAAGCCACTTTGGATTAGACTTTAAAATATTTGGCAAATTTATGTCCAAAGTAGCTCCTATTAAAAGTATTCATTATATAATTTGAAAACATAGTCCTGGCATATTATGAAAATCATGAAGTTATGGATGTATGTAAAATGTTTAAAATGTTCCTGTTTATAGAGGGTTATTTTATTGATACAACAGTTAGAATCACTGTAGAAAAGAGTTCCGATACTGCTAGTAACAATTAATTTACCTAATTAATTGCATGAATTTGTAATTATCCACTTAAATCCTAATACATTTAAAAAGTTTTGTTAAATACTGTATATATTACAAAATTTTAGTATAAGAAAAGAACTAAAAGAAAACATTATAAAATTATATTTAATATTTGTAGTTATATTTATTGTAAATTTAGTCTGTCTAACATAGTTTTTACAAATTACAAAAAGATTATATATTTTATATTTTTCATAGTTTATATAAAATATAGTGTATGTAATAATACATTTTTATTACATATTTTTAAGATTGCGGGAATATGAATAGAAGCAGAAAGAAATGCAGCAATGCAATGCTACATAAAAAGGTGGAAAATACTTACATTCTATTTTCAAGTATAATCACTATGTAATAATGATGTGTTGGAAATTTATTTGTACAGTCTGTGTAAGAAAAACCTCAATCTGTTTTAAATTTGCCGCCTTTGGTTTGCATTAGGTTACTTAGTACTCAAGTATTTCGATAGAGGATGCTTTCACTGGTTACCGAAATGTATATTGGACATGCACATCTCGGTAAATGTTACTTGGAAATGCTTGAAGGTTACATTGACGAGACTATTCTGGGTAATTTTCCACGTACCCCAAGTATACCCTGCCATTATTCACATTTATATTTACAAATACTATTCTCAAAATTTGTATTATTGTAGATAGTTTTATTTAGTTTTACTTTAATAGACATCTTTTTATGATAAAGGGATGATAATTTAATTCCGTGAAGAAGGAAATGTTTTATTTATTGTAAATGTGTTGACGTTGAAACATTTATAACAATAAATAAACAAATGTTTCCAACAATTCATTTTTACACGAATCATATAGATTATTATATAATGAAACAAAAACTATTTAATTCCAGTTTACATACAAAAACATATAATTTTGTATATCGAAAGTACATTGTAGAATGCTATGGAACTATCGTCAGTACATATCAAAATATAGTATTATCTCGAAACTGTTGACAGATTAAATTAGCATTTATTAAGAATTTTGCGATTTTAAACTGTATTTAATTAAATATACACCTTTTTTCATGCAGATAGGTCGCGCCACGCGTTTGTAATTCGCTAGTGTCAAAGAATGTATTTTCTGTACCAGCTATTACTTTGTTAAATTTTTACAAAATTTCCAAAATTATTTTAAGGTACACTTACAATAATATAATATATAATCATTACACTGTTGTAGTCCAGAATATAGATTATCATTATTTTATACAAATACTACAACAGATTACTTAAGGACTACAAATATTGGCAGGCGTTTAGATAGAACAATGTTTGCATGCCAAAGTTCAACTGAAATCGTATTCGCATACGTATTCAAGAGTTGGTGGAATACGGGGTCTTTTTTAAGGAATTTATCAGAGAAATTCGCTTCGCAATATAGCGAAAGTCTGAGTGTAACTTTAATTTGTGAGGGATGAGGCCCTTGAGTGAGTTTCACTTGTTCGAATAATTTTACGGCGTAACCGTTATCCTGGGTTAAGTCACGCACGACAGTAAGTACCGCGACTGTTCGCTGTTATTATGAAACGGGACAGATACATTAGGATTTCCTATAACATTTATAAATAAAAACCATCTGAGTAAATTCGTTTATCTGATTTTCAGCAGAAAATCTCATCAAATATTTACATTGCATAAGATTTTAAAATATCCTCACCAATCGCAGTTGTTCAACATATCGTTGACTAATGAATAAGTGAAACCATAGTACAGTACCTTAACAGCATTTACGGTTGGTCAACGTTGTTCAACAGTTGGGAATTTGTTGGGATATAGTTAGTGTTTTTGCTTACGAATTTTTAAAATGGGAATTACAATTATAAGCTTAGACTTACTTTAAAGTTTGAATCCTCTACATGATGTAACGAATCGGAAAACCAAATTTCATTTTTTCCTCAAAAATGCAGCAAATTCAAATGTCCCCGAAAACTTTTCCAAATGTTTCTCATAAATAAAATTTATGTTTCTTCTTTACAACGTCTCCTTAACAATTGATATACAGTATTCCATTGGTTATCATTCTTTTATTCAACGTAAATGAGGAGCAAGTCATGTAAAATCCTCATGGTGTATATTTTTACGTATACAACTGTAAAGTTGGCAACACGCCTCTCATTCAAATGTCGATAAAACAACTAAAAAGAATTATACATCAATTTTAAAGATATCATTGTAGAGAGGAAGCTTTAATTTTTTAATCGATGGTAGTTGAATTTACAAAAAAATTTCAGTTTTTGTAGCATTCAAGTGTGCAGCATTTTCAAGAAAAAACATGTCTTCAGAATCTCACGCGCTACATCTTAAAAATGAACAACATATTATAACACTAGAGGCTTCCACTATGAATCAGCAGATTTATTTTCGTTTGATAATTTTTTCGAATCTTATCACAGTTTAAATACAGGCAATTTTGTAAAAATCGGACGTTTAGTGAGAAAACACTTTTTGAATTTACTGTATGCAAGTTTTAGATGAAGTAAGCGATATACCAATTATTTATTGATTACGTATACATAAAATCCAAATGTAACACAATTAGATATCAAATAATAGTATATAAATATATTACTGATTTCCTTAATATCAAAGTTTATTAGTACTGTAGAAAAATAACGATCGACAACGGTTATGTTGACCGGTTAACACGAAATCCGAGTAAAGCGAGACTAGGTAAGACAGACTCTATAGCATAATGAAGAATTCAATATTTGAAAATTTTGAGTGAATGTAGTAACAACAACGGATCATCAAAATGATCAATTGTAGATCGATGTTCTCGTAAATATTCTCCGAAAAGAGACCAATATTCTATTAATATATTTACGATTTCCGATAGTATCATTTATCATATCTGATGTAATAAAGAATTCCAGTTTCGCAAAGAATTATATTAACGTAATTATAATAACGTTATCACCGTCCGTTAACTGAAATGTTGTATGTGTACTTTCAGATAAAGATATTGCAGGGTAATAAAATTAGCGGAATGATAAACGGAAGTCGCTTTCGAGAATTCGGCATGTCTGCAATCCACGAGTCTTGAATCGTGTTGGGTATTTAAAGAATGTCTAGAATTGGTAGGAAAAGGAAATAAGTTTAGAACAGAACTATTTCATTCCAGTTGTCTGCTCCTAATTATTAAACATAGCACGTCGCACACGTCTCTTTACAGTCGTAATGGACTTTAATCGTTACTTCTCAATATACAAGACGTGTGATCGCTAACTGCTCTATCGTAGTTAATCGAATGCATTATGTAGAATATAAACTTATAATAAATAGACACTCTTTGCTGACAAATAAAATCTCTTGAACAAGATAATCTGTATAATTTGTTTTATCAAGATTAACAAGCACGTAAAATATAATTGATTGGCTGTGTTACTTTCATAATTAGCAAAAGACCGTGCGTTAACATTAATTTTTTACAAAACCTTTATACCGAATTCATAACACATAATGATTATGTTTTATATGTTTCCTAGTCAAAAACTGTTCACGTAATTATATTCGACAATTAAAAGTAATGCTATATTCTAAATACTTAAAAAAATTCAATTTTCATATTTGTTCTTAACAGTTTACCGACCAGAAGCCTATTACTAGGACTTTCAATAATTGCGCTGTAACAAAATGAAGCTCTAACAAACTGCTTTTACATTGTAATTTGTAAGTTATTACATAAATGTTATCGAGGATGTCCGTAGATTTCCAACAAAACTTACTGTTTAAATTGTAGGCGTCGACAGATCCATGAAAAAGTTTTCAATCATGGACAATGGACCTTAAAAAATTCTGAAATAATCGCCGGTCGGTAAAGTGTTAAAATTAAATAATTTGAAGTGTTCTGCGATTATGTGTTTATTATAAATTCTTCTCAACATGTTAAGTTAATGAACTTTATTGACAAAATGGCAGTCACATAATAAATTTTTACAAAACGTGTGTATAAATAGTTACAGTAGATGTATATTTATGTAGAAAATACGTACGTGGTGCTACGAGCATAATACGAAGATTATACGATAGGGAGTGATAAAGAAAATGTTCCACTTTATGTTAAAAAATTGTTACGAAATTAACGCGAGTCCCCAACGTTATACATCTTTATATTATTAGAGAGCCCCGCCTAAAACTACAGTTGGCACGATGATAGCTTACAATATCGACGAGTTTGTGTGCTAAGCATGCGCGTAGCTTCCAATGGTTTACATGCAACTTTTCCCGCCATTTTCTCATTGCTCTCGATGTCAATGTCCGATATATGGTTACCACATTTTACTCCTCCGAATTTATTCGAATGCGTCGTAATTGTTATTCGCTAACGTTGGCTGCTTCCACTAGTTCGTCGCATTTGTCTTCTAAATCTTCCTACAATTTAAAAAAACAATAATATTTTTATTGCGTAATAGAACTATTTCCCATGTAACAAATGAAATTAATGTTAGCACGATATTCGGAAAATTTGTAATTTTTCTGTGACAATACCCTCTTTCATATTTTTCGGGAGGATATGTATTTTATAGAATATTGCAACTATAAAGGTTACCGCAATAATACATGCCGGTCGCAAACGTTTAGTGCTAATTCTATTTTTGGATCAAAGATCAATTCAACAAAATATTATAAGCTATTTTCCATGCTACAGAAATATTTTCTGTTTGCAAAATTTCGTAAGCATTAAATGCTGTTACTGTAACTTATATTCAGAATTATAGATGATAAAGTGTACAAAATAATATTAAATTACCCCGACTCAACAATATACTTCTTAAAACTTAATAATTTTAAGTAAAATATATAGAAACTGGTTGTAATTTTTAATCTACCTTTTCTTAGCATTTTTTTCTTCATTATGTAATTTAAAAATTGTACCGATCATGTATTTTACTATGTTTACTCAGTAGTATGATAATAAGTTATATTAATTAGTATAAAATTGTCGTGGGCTTTGTTGCATAATTTACTAAATCATTATCATGTGTATATGTGCATCTAACCATTTAACATTTAATTATATACCATCTAACATGTGATTATAATAATTATACTGTACAACACCAAAAATATTTGGCAATATTCCCTGAGTGATTCTTATAGAATTTCTTATATTAAAATCAAATCCGGAAGACAAATTAGCCAATCATTCACATCTATAAAAAATATTGACATTTATAAAAATGTATAATTTTGCAAAAAAAATGAGCTGTTACGTAGAAAGTAAATAGAGGGGATTTATCTCTATATACCCATGTATACAATTATATTTTTTATACTTTATAATAGCTGTAGGAGCTTGTTAAATTTTGAAAAACAAAAAAAATCCTTTATGTCTGAGAAATTTACATAGATTTTATAGATATTTTTAGTAAAACAAAAACTATTCACGAAAAGTATTTGATTCGGTTGGTATATGAGCAGGCCAAGAAAATATTCATTGACAGCTCTTATGCGACGCATTCCCGCCAAGCGGCCATCGCAGCCTTTTCTCCATTTGTCAGTGCCGTAGCTACGCGTAGCCAAAATGTTCTTAGGCGCTCGGTTGATAAAGAAAGACTGTAAAATTGGGCTAATCTAAAATAATGTTTTTCAGTTTTTTACTCTTAAAAATATACGTCTATGACTATCGCATTTCTTGCAATTTACTATTTTGTTATACATAACAAGTTATATCAGTACGAGGCAAGCCAAGCAGATGTTCCATCACAATACCTTAGCATCGTTTACGGTTGGTCAACGGAGTCCAACAGTTGGGAGTTAGTGTTTTTGCTTACGAATTTTCAAAATGGAAATTACAACTATAAGCTTAGACTTATTTTAAAGATTGAACCCTCTACATGATGCAACGAATGGGAAAACCAAAACCCATTTTTTCCTAAAAAATGCAGCGAATTTAAACGTCTCCGAAAATTTTCCCAAATATTTCGCATAAATAAAATTGTCATAGATTTTAAAATTGATGTCTCTTCTTTACAACTTCTTTTACTCCTACAAATACACGTCTATGACTATCGCTTTTCTCGCAACCTACTATTTTGTTATACATAATAAATTATATCATTACGAGGAAAACCAAGCAGATGTTCCATCACCCTAATATCTACTCAAGACTTCGCATAACTACGACACTGGCGAACTGAGAAATGGCTGCAATGGTTGCGTAGCGGGTACGCGTCGCACACAAACTGTCAATGACTATTTTCTTCACCTGCTCGTATACCAACCGAACCAAATACTTTTCGTGCATGGTTTGGTTACTGGAAACGTCTGTAAAATCTACGCAAATTTCTAAGACATAAAGGATTTTATATAGTATCCGCATCAATTATTTTTCATTCTTTAACAAGCTCTTACAACTATTATAAAGTATAAAAAATATAATTGTGTACATGGGTATATAGAAAAAAGTCCACTCTATCTAGTTGTCACGTAATAGCTCATTTTTTACGAAATCATACATTTTTATAAAAACTGATTATTCGAAAACATTTCGGTTTGATTCTATGTAGAAAGAGTAACTCTATAAGAATCGCTCGGTTGATATTGTAAAATATGAAAGCAGTTTTAACTTCTAGGACTGTATTATTGGTGTAAATGTATACTTTTTAAATTATTCGCGATGATTAATTTGTGATAATGTAAATTGAAATAAAAAAATTAAGTTATAATCCTGTATATCATTTATTGAACTATTAATGTTTTGGATAATATATATATATATATATAAACTGTTTCAATATATACAGTGGATCCAACAAGAATCGAACACTACACTCTTGACTATCGAAAAATTGTCGATATTTAGATTGTACTAATTTCTTAAAACTAAATAGTACAATCATAGGACTAGACTTATTTTAAAGTTCCAGGTCAAAAACCGTGTTCATTTTCCGTTTCATTTTCCTTTTCATTTTCATTTTCAAAATGTTTTGACATATCATAGCAGCTGGAAAAGTGAAACTGTATTTTTCATTAAGGAAGTATGGAAATATAAACGTGTCTAAAAACTTTCAAAAATTTTTTTACAAATTATACTATAAATATATATATATACTTTCCAGGGTTTTATAAAACAAAATTGAAAAGTATGTTCGTTTGTGAGAAACCCTTGTAGCGTAATTTATACTACTATAAATTTGTCGATACACCTCTCATTCAAAACTCGATGAAACAACTAAAAAATTTGTACATCAATTTTGAAAGTGACCTTGCGAAGAAAACCTTCAATCTTTAAATCTACAATAGTTTTAGTCACGAAAACAATTTTTCAATGTTTGCAAAAATGTTTCAATGTAAAATGAACGTTATGGAAGAAAGGGACTCTGACTTTAAACAGAGTTAAAAATAATCGTACGATTATGTTTTACAAAATTATCATAGTTTAAATATAGACAATTTTTTATAAATCAAGTAATTAGTGTTCAAATATTTCCTGAATTCACTGTATTTTATAAATTATAGTAAATAATTTTTTTGTATAAACGAGTATAACTCTTCCTACTACTTACGACTTAAAAGAAATTTTTTCAGAGATATTTAATCAGTTACAAACGAAGAAGATTAAAAATTTATGAGATATGTTAAAACTTTTTATGCACATGTAATTACACGTTTAAATATTACTCAAGTTTTGTCTCCATTTTTTTTTAAGTTTCGTAGACGTATGCACAAAGACATTACCTCTGCAAGCTGTAAACATTTGCCCCATTCGATAAGGGTAATTTTATGGTCATCATTAATGTCACAGGAATCGAGGAATGGCGCGATGCAGTGCTCTAGAGCCATCAATGGTGCCCGAATAGGGAAGAGTTCGTGTCTAGAGACAGCTCTATCGTGAGGATGGCCATCCAAATCACACCATTTCCAAATAGCAGCATTGGTCCAACGCAAAGTGTGATTCGATTCTGCTTCACGTTGCATTTTCAAGTAATGAGATGGCAATTCCTGACGATCAGCTAAATCTCTCATGATGTTGAAAAGCCAGTCGCGCATACGCCTTGGGAAGTCCGCCATATCTTCTTCTTTGCACATCTGCAATACGATTCAATTTTATTCAAACGAATTCCAATTATTATTACATTTGTACAATTATGAAAGTGAAACTTAGTTAAATCAATTATTTGCTATTTAGAAATAATCAGTCGTGCTTCTAGGAAAGTTTTTTTGAAATTTAACACTTGAACTACCAAACCAGTCATTTTGAATGGCCCTTAATTTTTTCTTTCACAATTATTGATGTTATAAAAATGTTTTCATCAGAAATTTTCGGATCTACTTCTTCAATGACATACACCTTACAATTAAAAATTGTATGAAGTTTTAATAGATGCAGTCTCGTTATTATTACGAAGCAATGTATATGGTTGGATTTATTGTTCGGTTGTTCTAGTGTTAATTGAAGTGTACAACTAACTCTGTAATTGACGCAACTGTAATTTAACATGAATTTAAAAAAAAAATAAATGCCCTTTTCACACGAATTGTTTCATTCAGCATGGACGACTTAAATTTTACGATAACAATGTTTGCGTATTGCACGTTTCACAACTGTACAATCACTTTACACAAGTGTACAGACGATCGAGCTTTTACCCGATGCTGTTCATCGTATTTCTCTTCCTAGGGATTCCCCGAATTATATATCATTCATATAGAATTTACTTTGTCAGTATTTAAAATTCAGTGTTCAAAGTAAAAAATATCTTTTCCATATTCGATATGAAAAGAATTTGATAAAATTTTAAATAAAATTCACGAATAAAAGCTTATTCGTATAGTCTTCGGACAAGGGTATCATATGTCATCCAACATCGACATTCAACACGCATCAAAACTAAACGAACGAATGCCTCCCTCCATTCACACAAATACACTCAAGTTCGTAGTATTCATTCGTTACGAATGAACATTTGTACGTTTGGTTTAAGTCCAAACGCACTCGGAGTAAGAAGAAAAGTCTGGATGTCATAGTCGGTAACAATTTGAATGTGAACAATTTTGCCTTTCTTGTAATTGAATATTGTAATCTCGTTTTTTAGAACGATTTTCAGATTCGTAATCAGTAATTATAATTCGTAATCGATGTACAATTATTAATTATTACAAAACAAAAAGAATTCATATTCCACAATGCTATTTTCCAATTTAATGTATTCATTAATTGTATTTACTATGTACTTGTCATTTCAATTATTATATAGAAATTAATGCTTGACTATAATAAATACAAGTAACACTGCCTATCGTGATCGTAATATCGCATACATATGTATTATATACGTGAATGCATACGTTGCATTTCCAAAACAATTCCGTCATCATCAATCGTTTCTTATCTGAAGAAGTATTCCCCTCGCGAGGTCCCTAACAAACAGACACTCACTTGAAGATGTAAGCTCTGGTACTGCCTAAAGTCACATTTACTAATCTCTTAGCTCTTTCGAATAGTAGACAAAATCGTATTTTATAAATCTTATTGAATAAATCTGGAGAGTGTATCAATTATTTGTTATTCCAAAAAAATTTGCCTAACTCTGCTGCTAAGCAAGACGCGATACCATAAGACATAAGCGTACACTGTTCGAGTAAACAGTATCTGGCATTCTTACAATTCTGCTATCTTACGCTTGTGTGCTAACTACGCTCGATGAAAAAGGATTATAATAACGCACACGTTCGAAATGGAATAATAATAATTTAATGAACCGTTATCAGATCATTTAAAAAATTTACTTTTTAATGCGTGTTTCTACTAATACGTTCTTAAAAACATACACAAATATCCGTATAACAGGATGACTAATAATTATGACTTCGTAACTTTACATTAAAAATAAGAACTTAAATTCTGCGTGCCCACTCGATAATTTTATTCTATCTATTGGTCTCAGCTTTGAACACCTGGCACGATTCACGGTGCGCGATCTTCGAAACAAAATGGCGGCACCAAGCGCGTTGTGGGTATTTAATATGTGAAATACTTACTGGCATTTGTCGGCATTCACCGTAGTATTCAATGTGGACGTGTTGATAGTCAGATCCCCTGCACCTGGCGTCACCGGTGTCGCAGAAACAACGTGCTTGGTACACTTCACAGTCACTGCCGAAGGTTTCATTGTAATTTGTACAAACTTTTCGCCTGGGATCGACTTCTTCGCCGCATACGCTCACGCATACACATTCGGCTGTGTCTTCGTCGACTGGCTGAAATTATCGATAATGTTCCAAACGATTAAACACAAATTTAAATTATGATAAACGGAGTCAACAGCTCTTTCAAAAATTCCTTTAGATTAATTTAAATTTTTTCTTAAATATAAAGGAATGTATACAACGGAAAATCAAGAATTACAAACCTACACAAGCAGATTAAAAAAAACTTACCAGTTTAAGCAGTTTTATTATAATTTGTAACTTTGTCACTTTGCAGTAATAAGGGCATACCATGTTTGAATTTCTGTGCATAAAAACTTAACCCCTTACCATACCATTTTGTTTGTAACGAAAGTTATTATAACATCTTCATCATTAAAAATGTTACAGACGAGAAAAGATAATTTATATCTTTTATATTGCTACATCTGCTTTAATGCTTAAATATTGATTACGAATGAATAACATTTAATTTAATACATAAAGACAGGCATAATATTTCTATTTGTTAGGCTTCATTTAAAATCTTCAATACGAGTCTGACACGTCATAATATGTCAAGGGGTTAAGCGTGAAATTCCATAAAACAGTTTGCACTTGGCGTTAAACATAGATGTATGTTGCATTTGGAACATTTTATTTTTGGAACCTCTTTGGTGGAGTACACTGCAGTGTGTATTGCTATAGTCAACTATATCACTTATAATTTCACTGTCAAATAGTTTTTGAAAATGGGTCACAGAAGAGTAGGGTCCTTTGGGGTCTTCAGGACAATCTCCTTTTCAAGAGCGATGACAACTATTATTCGTCTGGGATACAGATTGCTAAACAATTTTTTGTGGTCTTGAATTTTCTTTATCCGATGATGATTCGGTACTAAATTCATCGTCACTGTCAATAATATTTATGCGTCGTTGGGTAAATAGTACTGTATGATCTTCATCGGATTCAGAATCTAATAAAGAATCTTCGGATCTATTACCGCTAATGGGCATAATTCTAATTCCTCTATTACTTTGATGTGATTATGTATCCATATTTTGATATGTAACTCTGAAACTAGGAGATAGCACAAGCATTATCCTAAATACACCAAAATGTATAATAATAGCCTACCGTAACCTGAAAGTCACAAAACTATGTCATATACAAATAGTAACAAAATGATTATTGAAATTGCAAACAAATAAGTTGTTATTAAAATGCAAACCCAAAGCTAATATGTACGCTTTGTCGTGTCAAATGTAATAGAATAGATAGAAACACAAATAATGTAAATTGCACAAGATGGTTCCGTTGGTTTCTATCTGGAGACAACTAGCAAGGCACTTACTTTGATACTTCATGTTGACAGTGCTGCCAACCATTATCAATATTGTTATTTGTTACCTCAGAGACATTATATAATTTAGACGTACACGTTATCTTATAAAAAATTAAAATCATTTGGTAAAATGTCGATATATTAACATAAGTTGAAAGTTACACGGCCCCATAGAGGATTAATATGTTGTTATTAAAAAGCTGTTTATGTCATTGCAACAGATATTGAAATCCACAATTAATACATGCGAGGTATGTGATTTAATTCAGAGTGAGGATCAGATCCTAGGCAGCATGGTACGTCCGCAGGACATCTGTTTTATGTCGAACGTCTTACGTCCATTTTGTACACCCCTAGGACATCTTTAAAACTTCAATTAGGAACGTTCTGGGATCGTCCTTTTTTAAGTCTTATGGACGTCCTTAGGGCTTACATTTCGAACGTTCATCTTGTGCTTCAACGATCACTGTTTGTATGTTACAAATATTCTCGACTCTAAATTTCGAATGTTCTAATGTCTTAAAGTAAGTATTAATAATAATGATATTAATAATCATAATTTTAATTGTAACGGTTACAGGAAGGTATCTGCGGGGTACAATGTAACACATATTAATATACAGGGTGTCCCACGTTAACACTTTTCACTTTTTTTCAAGTACTTGCGATAATCGAGAAAATTTCTATGTAGAGCGGAGTTGTGCCTAGAAAAACATGGACTTCAATTCGACCATTTGACGTAACTTTTTCACGAAATCGTTTGCGCTCGCTTACCATTAAAATTTCATAATAGATTATTTGTTGTTTCTAAAATATTAAAAAATAAATTTTAGAGGTTTAATTTAGTTTAAGAACTTGATTAAATTCGAATTAGTCAAAGTTCCTATAAACACAAGTCATTATCTCCCATTCAAGCAGATTGTCATTTTTTGTTGAAAGTTTCATTTCTTTACCTTCAAGGTTATTCGTATATCCTAGTATACTAGGACGTTCAATTCGTCTAGATACGGAATATAATACTGTTAAGTCAAAAATGCAATGTGCCATTAAAAACAATTAAAGTGACCTTGATTATAATGTAAAAAAATTTCGAATTTTTTTATTGCAATGTATAGTCAATCGAAAACTGATCAACTTTTGTTTAAAATATATTTTTGTCAGATTATCGCAAGTGTTAAGGAGTTTTAGCGTATGTCAACATTCGTTTGTCATTTATCAGCTCATTTGGTGCTTCAAGGTACACAAAAATATGTAAAAAACGACATTACTTTCCGGTCCTCCTAACAGTTGAAAAATCGTAAGAAGTGTTTTACATGGAACACCCTTCATATAAGTAATATTCAACATTTACGGATACAATGAATATCCAAAAACAATTTTATAATAATCACGTGTATATTATTTATGTACGAAATATTTTGACCTCGCTGAGACCCCAAATGTCAATCGAGGTAAGCATATATTCGCCACTTGAACCGTCGATTCCGAAATTGCCTGCCTCGGAATTAACAATAAGCGCATTTTCACACAGAACACCCGAATCGACTCCCGTATCGCATACGTATCGCGATACGCGAATTGCGCGTTACGAACATGCAACGCGGATCACGCCACACGGTTCATCAAAATATTATCATTTATTGCATCGATCGGTGTTGCTTGTTTCAATCTCAGCCAATCGTGGTAAGTGAGAATGTTGTTTTTATGGAAACGTATAATTGTTACAACCATTTTATTGCATGGACGAAATTCGTTATTGTTATTTCAAGTAAATTTTTATTTTGTATTTACTTTCATTAATCGAAACATGACTGGCAAAAGGAAATAACAAAAATATGACATGCGTGCTAAATAATTTTTAAGTTTATCGTACGGTATTATTCATCAGAAAATTTCTACTTCATCGGATGTAAGTGTTATCGATGAAAATAATGTAATTTATTTAAATTCTTCGTTAGACAGTGAAATTGAAAACGAAATTTCTGTAGAACTTTTTCAGATTGAAAAGATTGCAGAAAGAATTTCACATATTCAATGTACGAATTATTGGTCAAAAGTAATGATAAAAATGTCCATATTCTGTTGGCAGAGGAAGTATAAAATACAATGTTTTACATATCGCTATCAATTATGTACTTTTTACATTTAAAAAATTCATACAATCACTTGAAAAATGAGAATAATTTAAAATATATAGTAAATAAGTAAAATCTTAATCGTCAATGTCTTTAATTAAAAGTTTTTTTTTCGATTGTAAAAAAATGATTAATTTGCAGGCCCACGAATTAACAAATATTGGAGGTTGCTACAATATTGCTACAATTATATTACGCGTGTATTGGAAATGTTAATAACAAATGAATTGACCATGAAGTACAACTGTCTACGAAAGAAAAGTAAAAAGGGGTTTCATACTACAAAAGTAATTAATTGTCCTAAATGAAATCGAAGCTTCTATGAATTAAAATAATTGTGAAAAATGTTTGATCACATAGTTTTAAACATTATACTCCATACTCCATGTTCATACATTATGTTTCATTTTTTAAACATTGATATTTTTATATTTTGAATAATTCAGAAAATCAAACCATACCAGTAAAACTATATTACATGCTTAAAAAAAAATTTGCAGACAACAAAAGAATTAACACTAGATTATGGCTCTGCATCCCTCTCAAAGTCAAGACTGGTCTTACGTATATTGGAAATATATAAATTATTTTAGAAGGTAGTTATTAATGACTCACTCTGTATATATGTATGTAATAGTGGATTAGTGTAGGTCTTGTATGTATATGTACAGGAAGAAGCATGTAAAACAGGCCGCCTAAATAACTCGGTTGCTGTTGGGGATAGAAAAAAATATGTCACACAAAACTTGCTTGGTTTTCGAGGGTGGCATACTTTCATGTCTACAATCTTTTTGTAGCTGAATGTTTGTTTTCACTTTCTAAAATTAGAACGATATGTTTTTCTATGTACTAACTAATAGGATGCTTTAACTCACGTACGGTAACTTATGATTCAAGAATATTCGAGATTGTTAAATGTTAACCGCAACGGAAAATATCTACTTTAAGCACAATAATTTGGTGCACATTTGCCTATGTACAATTTGTACTTTTGTTCAACACCGGGTGAATTGAATTGGACACTGCCATATATACAGAATGCCTAATTAACTCGGTTACAAGGCAATGTTTCCGTTATCGTTAACGATACTCAGAAATGCTTTAGGAATAAAGGGCATAGCTCGAAAGGACATATGTTGTGCTAGAAATAATTATTTTTAAAGGTTATACCTTTCAAGATTATAAGGTCATCGATGATTTTTTTATTGGAACTGCATATTTCTTTCATTATATCCTAAATAAGATCAACCCGAATCTGATAACCTGTAATACTATGACCTTCACATGACCTTGGGTACAAAAAATTCTAAAATATTTATAAATGAGCATTAATATATGAACCGTTTATTTTGAAAGTGGTGCAAGTCCACTTTCTATCGTTTCGAGAAAATTAAAGGTTAGCATATTAGTCAATTGAAAAATATAGATCAATTATATGTTAACTCTGGCAATGTTTCTACTAATTCATCAATATGTAATTTGATTATATAAATTTCTTTTAGACAAATTTAAGTAAAACTAAACTTTATCTTTAACTAAAATAATATATATTTACGAGTTATAAATGGACTTACATCATTTTTATAATTAGTCAACTGTATAAATCAGTTAAGTTCAATTATGAAAAATGAAATATTACTTAAAATATATTTTGTATTAACTCAATTTTATGTATAAATAACAGCAAGAAATAAGATAGAAACGGTATTTTCTTTATTTTGAACGTTAAATATATTTATATATTGTTAAACTTAACATAAGATATTTCTATTATTTATTTATGCTCTTTATGTTGCAATGTTTTGAAATATTTATGATACACAGGAGGTATATCAATTAATAATGCTTAAATTCAACAAAGCATTGACATTTTTTAAACTATTAAATATTTACTAGTCATAAATAAAAAGTTTTCACTAAATGAAGTACAAATTACGTAATATCTCATTAAAAAGATGGACTTGCACTAGATTAAAAATAAACAGCCTATATGTATGTTGATATTAACTACGACGAAGAAAAAGAAGACAATGAGTTGCGGTCAGTGCTATAAATGAGATTGTACATTTTTGTAAAAATTTATTGTATATACAGTGGCGCACGAAAGTATTCGGACACTCTTCAAACTTAAATAACTTTTTCAAAATTGAACCAAACGACTTGACTTTTCTGAAGCAACTAGCAGCATTGATTTACTAAATGATATGCAAAAATAATTTTGAAATAATTCTAACTGGTAGAAATTACGTGGGAAAGTAGAAAAGACATTTTTTAATTAATTAATTACATTTTTATTTCAACTCGTAATGAAAATTTAAAATATGCGTTTTTCAGAACTGTGTTAGTTATACACATGCTGAAAATCTCACCGAAATCGATTAACGCAGGAAAAATGGCACATGTAGGAAGATGTAGGAATTTCTGTAGTGTAAGCAGAAACTGATCAAGAATCGTGAAAAATTCCGATTTTCATCATTTTCGACGGCACGTAGCTCGTGTGTACGTCGATCGATTTTAATGAATTTTTTTGCATGCGTATAACTATCATAGATCTACCAGATGCGTCTTTAAAATTTTTTGTGCGTGGCTCAAATAAAAAATATTTAAAAAGTTCCTTTTTTATTAGTCATGTAATTCACATCAATTCCAATATTTACAAAATTTATTTTGTATATCATTTATTAAATCAATGCAACTAATTGTTCAAAAAAAGTCAAGACGTCTGGTCCAATCTTAAAAAAGTTATTTAGGTTTGAAGAGTGTACGAATACTTTTGTCCCCCACTGTATATATTTAAAACTTTAACTTGTAACAAAAATGTAGGCGGAAAAGACGGTGTACCGAATGTTCTACTGCCTGTTCTCGTATAGTTTTCCCAGAAAGAAAACTGTGAGAGTTAGGATTTAAGATGATTGACTAACAAAGTTAGCCAATTAGCCAGTTTTTTGAGACATTGATCTATCCGTCTACCCTAGTCCGCATGGACTGATCAGTGCCGCTATGGAGGAGGACGCTGTCGCGTTGCAGAATTTGGCAATGTGGCGGAATCTCCGCTGGGTCTGATTCTTGATGTACTCCTGAACGGTGGCTATTGGGTCCGGATTCCAGACCCTTTGGAGATTCCGGTTTATGACGTGCAATCGACCGTCGAGGGTGTACAGATATTTCAATGTAACTAACTACAGAATCTTATTTCCTCAAAAGCGACCGTACCGACTTGCGGGCCATAAACGTCTCAGACATCGATGCACCAAGTGCGGCCAACGCTGGCCGCCTTGTCAAACGGAGATTGCCTGTAGTTTTATTTTAGTTATTGTCCAATATGAATAAAAGGTGACGAAGTCGTACGTGACGGAACACTGTTGACATCACTACGAAGGTGAGTAACGCGAATGTGTTATGGGTTAATTCCTGAAGTCAAAACAATTGGTTTACAAACAACTGACTCACTGTAGATAGTGAGACAGCCCCTGATGATAAGGTTGGTCATCCACCGCTTTAAAAACTTATTGCCAAAGAATCAGTGAGCTGTGCTTGACGAGTATACTCGTCATAGAGAATTGGCAGTATTTTGTGTCATGACAAGTATACTCGTCATGCGTAAAATTTAGTTACCATTAGCTATTTAAATTGTAATTTTAGCAGAAACTAAAATGTATTCGTAAATTTCAATATGTTTAGAATATTTGGAGGTCAAGACGAAATGAAATGAACAAATAAAAAATATAAATAATTTCAGATGGATTCATGCATCTCCGTATGCTCTGGCTAGAACTCTTGATTTTCGCGACACACGTAGGTGCGCGCTTTGAAAAGAGGTCGCCACAGTTAACTGATGAAACATGTAAATATGATCGAAGTTCTATCGTATTTAGCATCATTGGAATCAGAAAGATGTCACGAGAATGTTGGTAGAAGTTTCATGAAAAATAATGAAAAATAAAAAAGTTTTACCATTTCATTGATATTGGCTTACCGATATTTCATGATATTATGTTACATTTCTCAGTCGAGTCGAGTGGTTGCTCGACTCGACGCGACGCTGCCGGCAAAAGGTAAAGGAGTCTGAAGAAATCGTATTCATACACGATATTTACCATATTCGGTTCCAACGCAAGGACATTTAACGCGATTTTACTGTATATCGTAATATGTGGCTGGTCAATATACTTATAATAAATTAAACTTGTATTTAATAAGCTCTTATATACATATATAAACTTTGTTGGTGGCCTTAAACTACAGTTTTTAAATGTTTTATAACCGTACAGGGCATATACATGAGTATATTCACATGGGATGTCCTCAGGACGTCTCAGAACAAAAACAAGTTGCCGAAATTGTAAGCAGTACTTTAAAGAGCTGTCAAGAAATTGTAAACGAATACGAAATTGGTGTTTTAGTTAGACTGTTAAATCTATTGGTGTTTTTAACCGCAACTGCAAAATTAAGACAGAAAAAAGTAGCCAGACTACAATATACTTCTGAAAATATCAATAGAAATTTTACAAATTGATAGAATTGAGAGCTGGCATTATATTCAGTGTTAACCATTTAATTTTATTTTCTAGATTTTTTTAGAGGGACAGAGATTCACTTTTGGTGGCCCATGTGGATGTAATTTATACTGGAGGGACCTTCGAAAGTAACCAAAGTATTTTTGTTCTAATGGTAAACGTGACGAACCTCTTCGTTGTACAAGGAAGAATAAAGTTGTTACCTATTTCTCGTGCGAGAAATTTTTATTAAAATGACCAGCATGTTCTCGAAATAATAATCCTATAGATTTGTGGGGTGTTACGATACTACGTATTTATACAAATAATCGGCGGTTCTCAAACGTTTCACAACAGAAAAAAGCTGTTATTGAATGCAATGGAATGCAAATTTTGAAAAAGTAATTAGCAACATGCTAAACTGTATTTTTAAATTAATACATAAAGAAAGGAAGTTCCACATATTATACAGATTCTTCATTTTAATGACTTTTGAGTATTATAATTTAACCCTCTATGGGGTTGTGTAACTTTCAAGTCACATGTTAATATATCGATATTTTACCAAATGATTTTAGTTTTTTATAAGATAACGTATACGTCTAAATTATATAATGTCTCTGAGGTAACAAATAACAATATTGATAATGGTTGGCAGCACTATCAACATGAAGTATCAAAGTAAGTGCGTTGCAAGTTGTCTGCAGATAGAAACCAACAGAATCATCTTGTGCAATTTACATTATTTGTGTTTCTATCTATTCTATTACATTCTATCTATTCAACACGACAAAGCGTACATATTAGCTTTGGGTTTGCATTTCAATAACAATTTATTTGTTTGCAATTTCAATCATCATTTTGTTACTATTTGTATATGATATAGTTTTGTGACTTTCAGATTACGGTAGGCTATTATGATAGATTTTGGTATATTTAGGATGATACTTGTGGTTTCTTCTACTTTCAGAGTTATACATCGTATACCTAAAATATGGATATATAATCACATAAAAATAATAGAGAAATTAGAATTAGACACATTATCGGTAATAGATCCTAGGATTCTTTATAAGATTCTAAGTCCGTTGAAGATCACGCAGTAGTATTTACCCAACGACGCATAAATATTATTGACAGTGACTATGAATTTAGTACCGAATCATCATCGAATAAGGAAAATTCAGGACCACAAAAAATTATTTAACAATCAGTATCCCAGACGAATAATAGTTGTCATCGTCCTTAGAAAGGAGATTGCCCTGAAAACCCCGAAGGACCCTATTCTTCTGTGTTCCATTTTCGAAAACTATTTGACAGTGAAATTATAAGTGATATAGTTGTCTATACCAATACTTATGCACTGCAATGTGATCCAACAAAGGGGTTCCAAAACTAAAATGTTCCAAATGCAACGTACATCTATATTTAACGCCAAGTGCAAACTGTTTTATCGAATTTCACGCTTAAGCTTTCATGCATAGAAGTGCAAACATCGTAAGCCGTTGTTACTGCAAAGTTACAAAGTTACAAATTATAATAAAATTGTTTAAACCGGTAAATTTCTTTTAATGTGCATATATAGGTTTGTAATTGTTGATTTTTCGTTGCATACATTCTTTTTATAGTTAAGAAAAAAGTTCGGCCCATAGAGGTATAATAATTTTGTTGAATTAAAATATTGTTATTACTTGTTTACTTGCGTTAGTTCTTTAAACTATATAAATGTTAAAAATTTTTAAGAATGTCAGCAGCATTATAGTTGTGCTCTAGAGTGTGCATTAGATCTTGTTGAATTTGTATCGATAAGGCAGAACGAAGCAAGGGATCATTTTATTGATTTGGACGAACCTTGCAGACTCGTCCTGCGCCACAGTGTTTATCCATGCACGGGTCCATACGGAGCAAGCTCTGACGCTTCGATCCAACCTCGTTTCCACCATCTTCGACGGTGACCTCAGCGTCCTCCGCTGCCTTCTCGGCTATTTCGTCAGCCTCGAGCATGTTCATGACCTCATCTGGAACGCTGGTTTCCGTTGTCGTCGTTGTACGACGTCGATATTTCTTCCGTCGCTGGAAATCAATAATCGTAACAATCCTTTTTTATGAACGGTGTACGTGTCTTATGAGCGAATAAGCTTTACCTGCCATAATTGCGTCAAAACTTTGCTCCGTGGAACTTAACTCCTTGCACTAGAATTTATTTTTACGATTACAGTTACCGGAACTGCTTTGTTCTTCATAATTTCAAAAGCAGGATTTACTATGTATTCTTATGTATGGATGAACATCGACGACAACAAAATAGAATTTTATTTTGATTCAAAAGATGTTAATAACAGACATCTAGTGGAATCTGTTCGAAACCTTTATCACGAGTCTTACTCGATGTTATAATGCAAGGGGTTAAACACAGAAATCCGAATTTGCTTGTTAAATTTATTAAATCACGTCTTCAATTATTATTTTTCATACTTTATCGTTATTATCTAGACTATTACATTTACGTAAACTAACTTCTTAATGTCCCTGATACAACATTTCAGTCGATTTCGAAAATTAAAATTAAATATCTCTTGTTTTAAACCTTGGGACATACAAAAAATTGTTTTGTTGAACTACTATAACACGATTGTTTCATACTTGTGATGTTAACCCTTTGCACTCGAATGGCGCCTATAAGGCGACACTAAAATCTGCCATACTATTATTTAAACGACTCTTACATCGCTAAGTTTGCAGTTGAGTAAACGATAAAAATGTTACAGTCCTAAGTACGAGTCATAGTAATTAATTTCGTATGAACGAAAGGAAATTAACTATCTACAGTGGAGCTATTATAGATAAAAATATTGCTTCGAGTGCAAAGGGTTAACACTAGAACGACGGGACGAGTCAAAATGATTCGTTACCGACTTCTTATTTAAAAGTTATTGCAATTATAAGAATGTTTCCATGAAAACTTTTTAAACAAACTTTTCTCATTAAAACATATATTGACATAATAGTTATACAAACTTTGAATAATTGCAACCTCGTCATTATTATAAAGCAGTGTATATTAGTATAGTTTAGCGCCCCGTCATTCTAGTGTTAAGTACTATTTTAGAAATGACCATTTAAAGGAAAAGTTTTTAAGAAATTGCTTAAGTTCGAAAGTATTTTTAAAATAATAACATAAAAGTAATTTTACGTTTCTTTTCTGTTCTTCATTCCTAATAATTTCCAAGATATTTAGTTGTATGCAGTATCGTTTTTAGTATAGGGTAAACAGAACACTTTCCATAAGCCCCGCAATTAGTTGCGTTAGTTTCTTTTATGATTTACGAAAAATAAGTAAATTTAATTGTAAAAGCTAAGGTATCTAATTCTTTACTTTTCTTTTATACTATATATAAGTAAACATTTTCTTATCGTTAGGGTTGCGATCTCTAAGGGCGGCAGTGATTATACGTATTCCTCTCCTTTCCCGTAATTCATAAAATGTTTCCTCATTTAACATAAATATTTTGTATAAAGATTTTATTTAAATTACAATTTGTTACAATAATTTTGATACTAAGTATACTTCATTGCCCATAGTCAAATTAACAAATGAGATAAAATTACGGCGTTCAAACCAATACTGCACATGCAAGAAACATTTTGACGATCAATTTATATATTCTAGTAACTATATGGAAATTATCAGGTGGCAAGTACACGTTTGTATACAAAACAGTCATACAGTTTAATGCAATACACATATAACTTTTGTATAATTGTTGTGATGTATAAAGTATACCTACACGAGTATAAGTAGTTCTTCGGTAGATTAATATTAAAATATATTCCATTTTGTCTTACCATCTGTCCAGACGCGTCCATGAAAAGGCCCATCACGAGCAGCGCGAATAAAAGAAGATGTATTTTTGTCCCCATTTTGATATCTGTAAATACAAACATATAATTATTAATTAATAAGTATATAAAGAATAAAATAAGTGGAATTTACTTTTAGAGAAAAGAATATTAAATATTTTAATATAGTAAAAATTTAAAAATATTAAAATATAAAATGATAACAATATTACAAATTTTCGATTTTTTAAAGAATTAATGGGGACGATTGTTAGAATATATATGGCATAATTATCATGTCGAAATGCTACTACTACTGACAATCACTGGCAATGTAGAGGACCAACACCGAAGAAGAGAATAAAAATAACATTCATACTTTACAAATTTTCAGAATCAATTTACATTAAATGGTAACTTGTGATAAAACGATTTCATTTTATATTTTCGAACGGTTTTTGTATTATTGTAATTGTAATGTGTTACTTAATGCTAGAACTACCGAGTAATAAATCCGACCGATGTATATTGCTTTTTAATAATGACAAAATTGCATCCATTCAGATCTCGTACAATTTTTATCGCAATGTCTGCACCAATGAAGAAATTCATTCGAAACTTTCTGGTGAAAATGTTTTTATAACTTCAGTAATTGTAAACGAAAAAATCAGGAACCAGCCATTTTGATTGTTTCGGCAGTTCTAGTGTTAATAGGCTTCCGGTCGGTATTTAGTAGAATACTAGAATTACCGAAATATTTACTAGAATTACCGAACAATAAATCCAACGGTATAACAACGAGACTGAATCTATTAAATCTCCATATAATTCTTATTGTAACATGTACGATATTAACACATCCCATGCCACGTGTACCATTTGTGGTATATGTAGACGTATTTATTTAATGCGCTGAAAACATGTATTTCGTGATAACATTAATTCTGTAAAATATATTTCCACCAAAAGAACGAGACATTACAAAAAATGCAGCATAGAAGCTAATTATTTATGGATATATGATGTAATGAAATATTGTGTGATAATATATCAATTAGTCAATACATCAAAAGGTCTGAACGAATAGCAAAAACGGCTTGGCACGGAACATGTTAAAGAAATACATAAAAAAATTTCTGATGAAAACATTTTTATAACTTCATTAACTGCGAAAGAAAAAGCTGGGAACCAGTGAAAATGACTGGTTCGGTAGTTATAGTGTTAATAATACAAGAATAGAAAAAACAAAGTTTACTTTCTCACAGTTCGTAGACCCGAATAAAATTTGGTTTACTTAACAGATTATAGTAAAAATTGATATTGAAATTTGGTGAAATAATTAAGTTAATCATATTCATGTAAATGGTACTTAAAGTGTTAATACGTACAAATACCGTAGAAAATGCTTTATAAGCATTTTAACGATAACTCATTTATTTTGGCATTTTGTATATTTTTCCTATAATTTGATAGTATTCTTTTTGACGCGTTCATAGACCACGACAGAAATTTACCTAAGCTGAAAAATTTAGCTAGCACGTTTGCAAAAGGACAACGCATTATAAATATCTATGCATATAACAAACGAGTTTAGAGAGAGTATTTGCAAGAAGAAACTAAAACAACTTCTAGCAAATCCATGTTTCTTTAACACTAGAACTACCGTACAATAAATCCAACGGTATACATTGTTTTGTAATAATAACGAGACGGCATCTATTAAAACTTCGTATAATTCTTATTGTAACATGTACGTTATTAAAGAAGTGCATCCGAAAATTTCAGATGAAAACATTTTTATAACTTCAATAATTGCAAGAGAAAGAAGCTAGGGAGCCAGTGAAAATGACTGGTTCGGTAGTTCTAGTGTTAATTACATGAAGAATATATTATTATACTTCATATTCTATGTATATACCGTACGAACAAAACTTATGCCACTATATAAAAAAATATATACCGTAATAAATAGAAATTACTAGGCACAAGTAAAGCATTCTTATCGCTATGGAATGGGATCGATTATATGTATGTATAATCGATTAGGTAACCCGAGACTACTGTTCAACATAATAGAGTAAATATATTTAACACACTAACAAGGAAGACTGCTACAGGCCTCTTTTAAAAATTTATAAAGATCTCATTCAGATCAGTCGGCAGACTCGTGGAGTGAAACCCCTTTTGATTAGATAACAATGCGTTTTTGTTCCAAGCTCGCATTTTAATGTAAGCTGAATTCCCGATAAAAATAGAAAACAAAACATCCGTTATCGAGAAAAAATTCTATATATAATTTTTGTAGGCAGTACAGAATTGTTGGAGTATGCTGCCGATTATTTCAGAAACTGGTAAATGTACAAAAAGTTTTATTTACTAATTGTGGAAAATACAAAATTAAAGTTGTACTTCTAAATGATACCTTATAGTTCCTTTCGGATCATTTGTTAACATTTTTTAAGATTTGACTACACTTGACGTGTCTAATGTCCAAACACGTGGAAAAAAGCAAACTTCAATGAAACCAGACATTTTTACTGATAATCTTGGTGTTAATATTTTAGTGATTCAAATGCCAGCTAGAAAATATTGCAATTTATAACAACATAGGTAGTTTAAAAAGCAGCACGATACAACTGGCAGATTTACTGGTTATGGATTGTCGACATGGGCTGTTACAGTAATATTTGTTCAAATTTCTTCCTATTAACACTAGAACTATCGAACAATAAATCCAACGATATACGTTGCTTTGTAATAATAAGGAGACTGCATCTATTAAAAGTTTATATAATATTTATTGTAACACGTACGTTGTTAAAGAAGTACATCAAAAATTTTGGATAAAAACATTTTTATAACTTCAACAATTGCGAAAGAAAAAGCTAGGGACCAGTCAAAATGACTGAATTTATAATTCTAGTGTTAATAAAATTGATGAATAAAGGCTGCAAACAAACCCAAAATCCTAAATTTTATTATCGTATAAAAGGTTCAACATCCAAAGATTAATCTACTGGTATTTATTTCACGGAGAAATAAGATATTTTATATTGCGAATATATATGGGATAAATAAATAAGTGTTTTTTGAAATATGAGATACGTGTAAAGAGAAAGTTTTTATTATAGAGAATGAGGAGCGAACATAAATCAATAAAATCAGTTTTCTTTAATCCTTATTTGTGCAGTTATTGAGACGAAGTCCCACAAATCTTAAGAAGCTAATGATTTTATATTAATTTTAGCTTGAGAAACGATTAACATTCTAACTCTGTTATGTGTAAATTACTAGTTACGGTATTTTACTCCTGTCTCTTTTAGCACATCATCTTAATAATGGTACGGTAGATGCGTTGATAATAATAATGATTAGATGTGTTTACACCTACTAGTCACAAGTTCCCGTAATGCAGTCTAAACTAATTTCGCATAAAACAACAAACCGAACACTTCAAAGCACCATAATTAAACGAATTTCACAGAATATTGATAGAGCAATACCGATTTTGGTTATATACTGTAAATTACATAATCTTATTAATACTAGAATTACCAAACCAATCAAAATCACTACTTATTTCTTTCGCAATTGCTGAAGTTATAAAAATGTTTTCATTCGTAATTTTCCGATGTATTTCTTTAACCCCTTGCCCTACAACAACGAGTCAGACTCGTGATCAAGAATTGAATCTTCTAAACATGTATTTCCTTAATTTTCTTTAACACTTCGACTACCATGTCACCTATATATAGGTGACAGAATTATTAGTTCATGTCTAAAAATAAATTTGTACATTAATATATTCGTTGCATTCCATTTAGTTGATATCTGAAGAATATAAGAAGATTGATAGATAACTATATGCCATACATTTAAAGTTTTCAAACGCTGCTTCATTAAATAAATTACTTTGATTTTATGGAATTTTTGAAGTTGTCAGTTCGGCAGTTAATGTGTTAAACGGAAATAACATTTTATTTAATTGTTGATCGTATATGATTATTGGAGAATAGCTAGGCACGCAGTAACTACAAATGTGTCTTTTCTTTTTATCGTTCTCCTGAGGACAAAGAAAGCATAGTCACTGTTATTGTAAAATAAGTGTAAGGCCAAGGGGTTAATGAACCACATGTTACAATAAAAATTGAATGAAGTTTGAATAGATGTAGTCTTGTTATTATCACAAATCAATGTATATCGTTCGATTTATTGTTCGGTAATTCTAGTGTTAAGTCTAAGAAGGCATCTGAAAAAGAAACATTTCGATCTTTTCTGGAGTTTCAGAGGCGTATCAAAAATTTTAAACGATCATTCGTACAGTAGAATATAAGAATAACAAGAATAACATTCAAAGAGTGAAGACAATATCGGCATCAATGGCAGTTAAGAACATTGAAAGATGATGCAAAATGTATAGTAAATGGAATTGAGAAAGAAGAAAGTGGAAACAGCAAGGAAAAAATGTCATCTCTCAAAAACAAAAATATTACAGTTCGTTTAGCTTTTGTAGAAAAATAAAAAATTCGATCATTACCAACGTAGAAGAACTCGCGTGATCGGATGTACTGAAAATTAATACATTCAGACGCTGCAGATGCTGGATTCAACGTGGAAATAGTACAAAAATAGAACTTGAAACAGACTGAAAAATATTTGATGGCAGTCCATTCATGATGTGGGAGTGTTTTATGCCATGTGACGGTCACTGCGTTCGTTAAAAGACGGCTTAATCAGTTACACAAAGAAACGTTATGAATGTTACTGATAGAAACAATTGAAAGCATACCAGTCGAAGAATAAAATTAGTTTCCAACAAGTTTGAGATATGAAGCATATAAAAACCAGCGTAAGAATGGTTAAATTATCAGCTGTTTTAAATTCTAGATTGGCCAACATAGAGTCCAAGCTTCAATACGAAAATGTAGGTCTTATTGAAGGGGCAAGAACATTGAGGAGCACAAACTCGAGATGTTATGAAAACCTAGTAACAAATGTACTAAAACAATTTGCATTCGTCAGAGTAGTTAAAGGTTCTAAAAAAATAATAATAAATATATTTTATGGCTAACTTTTCGGACTGGTACAAAATTGTATCAGAAATAAAATATTGTTGGTAGTAAATTGAATGTAACAGAATCAAAGTATTGGTCGCTTAAATTAAGATTAACACTAGATTTACAGACTGAGCCGATTTGATTGATTAAAGATTTGATTACTATAAATACATATAAAACTTAAGTACTATCTTTTAAAAACATATGTTGGTTTTTAGTTACGTAACGAAATATATGTAAATGTTGATTCCTCTCCCCTGTAGACCCCTCCATTTCGCATTATTGACTGTGCTATACCTACCTATTTTTACACTTGTGAACCAATTTGACTCATAAAATGATTTAACAGTTAATCGCATTACACATGAAATTTATAGCTTGCCGCTCATGTAAATATTTCAAGAAAAGATTTTATTTTCCAATTGGCTGAACAGCTAAGAAATAAATATAGAGAAGACGTCGAGAACACATCCATTCCATTGACAAAAATCCATACTACAGACGCACTGAAAAATTGTCAAGTTCAAAAATCATGTAATAGAAATACATGTAAGAACCTTTATGGTAAATGTAATCGAAATGTTTGTGGGAAATGTATTTCAAAAACAAAGTTTATATTTAAAAAATGTTTTCAATGAATTTTTGAATAATAAATCTTTCATTTAAATTAATTTGACTTGATTCTTGAACGAGTCAAATTGGCTCACTTTGATAAAAATAGGTATATAATCAACGTCCGCAAATCTAATGTTAAGCTCTAAAATGAGACCAGATTTACTGTTGTATGCTTTTGTTTAAGAAAATTATCACAATTTAAATATCGACGATTTCTCGAAAATCGAAGATTTAGTGTTCGAACACATTTTGGATACGCTGCAAATCGCATGTTCAAAAAAGAAAAAAAATCCGTAGTGTCAATAACAACAATGCGAAGGGAACAATGAGTTCTTTCCAGTGTAATGAACGGTTTCATCCACATCCATTCTATTGACAAAAATTCATACTACAGACGCACGGAAGAATTATCAAGTTCAAGAATCATGTAATAGAAATAGATGTAAAAATCTTTGTGCCAAATGTAATCGAAATGTTTGCGGAAAATGTATTTCAAAAACAGAGTTTATATGTCAAGAATGTTTCCAATGACTTTTTTATTAATAAATCTTTCGTTTAAATTGATTTGGAACTATATTCTTTGCAAAAAAGCTTCAATTTCCTTGCGTCACATTGGCTCATTTCGGTAAAAATAGGTATATAATCAACGTCCGCAAATCTAGTGTTAATATAAAGCGACATGCCTTTTAAGTTTTTTGGAAGAAATGATTTTGTTGTTTCAATTTTGCAACTCGCTGTATTTTGCATGGCACTACTTTAATTTGTAACATTGTAGATTTATCTGGTAATGCTAGCTTTTGTCATGCAAGTGATCATTGCAGACACTTCCATCGCTAGAGTTTATTATTTAATTGGAATACGCAATTGGAGATTGTTCGTCTTAAACGGTTCGCATGGACAATGATCGTTCGTTTTGAATATTTATTACGATATGCGTATACGGACGTTGCATAGGTCACTCGGAGTGACCAGCGATAAATCTTGCAGATCTTAATAGGAGTAACGAAGCGATAACCTACTTACTAGGAAATCACAAGACTTTTCGAACTTGTTCGTATAATGTTGAGCACGCGGTTTATTTTTTTAATTTCTTGCGTGCGCAAGTTCTTGTTACGACAACCGCTGATGATAAAATCTATTTATACGGTGCCCCTGCATGATTTCAATTGAACGATCATAAATGAAGGCCATGTTGAACTCATCGTTGAGGTATGAACGCCTACATGTAATTTGAACGTTCCTCATTTGGATATAACAATTATAATTTGTCCTTTCCCTTTGGTTTATGTAACAAAAAGCGTAACCCAAATTTCACGATTCGTGATTTGTATTTTGATAACGTAAGGCGTAATGTATCTATTTTCGAATATATCATCTAATTATCCAGTACGGTGATCTTCAATGCTAAAATTAGAAAGAAATTTGAAATAAAAAATTTGAAAAACTAACGATTTGAAACAGTTTCTTTATAATGACCTCCATTGACATAGTTTTCGCAAAAAATGTACGATTTCAAAGATCGTTTTAATAGACTCTTTGTGTCGTAATAGTAGTTTGTTTCGAAGTAAATTACGCAAAAATTACGTGTATCCATGATCTCTACGCGTAACTGATTAAAATATCTTAATTTTTATCACAAAAATGGAAAAATAAGAATTGTATACTGCAATATCTAACTGATCTATTTCATTTAGTTAGTAGGACTATACATAAAACAGTTTAGCATTTAATATAATTATACTTAAAAAATGAGGAAGATTTAAAAAGATAAAATATTTATCCTAGTGATTTTGAATCTTTCTAAATGAACAATGTTCGATCTTTTAAATAATACTTTTAGAATAACAATATTTACTATGAAATAGAAATACTGCTCCCGATTACTACAGCCTTATACGTATTGTATGTTTCCGTAAATAGTCGAATAATGAAATTGTGTGTGTTATTAACACTAGAACTACCGAACAATAAATCCAACGATATACATTGCTTTGTGATAATAACAAGACTGCATCTATTCAAACTTCACTCGATTTTTATTGTAACATGTGGTTCATTAAAAAAGTACATCGGAAAATTACTAATGAAAACATTTTTATAATT
>CM052089.1:2823325-2837264 GCA_028453745.1 Agapostemon virescens
TTAACTCTCTATGGGCCGAATTTTTTTCTTAAATATAAAAAAATGTATGCAACGGAAAATTAACAAATACAACGGCTTACGATGTTTGCACTTCTGTGCATGAAAGAAATATTTGTATTATTATATGCATGAATTAAATATTTTAAATTAGAAGGACGTGGCAGTTATTTTCTCAAAGCCATTTCGGCAATATGCAGTTTGTAGTATCTACTTCCATGGGTTTGTATGTACAGTGGCACACAAAAGTATTCGGACACTCTTCAAACCTAAATAAATTTTCTAAGATTCGACCAAACGTATTGACTTTCAACAAGATAGTACAAGATAGGTCGCGAATGACCCTAAATTTTAGAAAGATTTTGCGATGATTGGTCCGGTATCCGATGGTGCGCACACCTGTGGATTTTGGACCACAATTTCGCATAGACTTGTTGTCTGACGGACGATAGATGGATGTTCGCGAATTGCGATCATCCTCGTCGGCCAGCTGCGGCTTGCCAACATTTGAAATTATTCGTTCTGTATCCTGTCCCGAAAAGTGAAAGCGACGCTTTCTTGGTGAAGTCAACGTCTGCAAAATCCCTAACACAGCTGGAAGCATAGTATCGATGTCATGTTAACCCTTTTCACTCCAAGCAGTTTTAATTCATACTCGAGACACTTCTTCATCCTAGAATAATTCCATTGTACATGGTTCGTTTCCTTTCGTGCATATAAAATTTGTTATTATCGATCGTACGTGTAACACTTCCATTTTTATTTAATTTTTAGACACAAACATTGGAATGGAAAAATTGTTTTGAATAATAGTCTGACGATTTTTAGTGTCCCCTCAGAGGAGCCATTGGAGTACCAAGGGTTAAAATATCAGTCGATTTGACACACATCAGTGTTTTAAAAAATTACAGCTATTTTCACTCGAGTATATAAGTTTGCATCTAAACTTTTAACTTATTTTTTAAATTAGATAAGTTTTAACCCCTTGCCCTACGATTTATTTTGTGGTAACAGTGACCAGATGTTCTTCGTCCCCCAAAAAACGACGAAAACAAAGGAAATTTTGTAGCTACCGCGGACGTGGCTATTCTCCAATGGCTGCATACTAGCAATAATTAGATAAAATTTAATTTCGATTTATAGAAAATTAAGGACACACATATTGAGAAAATTCTGTTCGAAATTTTCACCACGAGTCTGACTCGTTGTAGAGCAAGGGATTAAGAATGTTATTGCAAAATCGTCTTTGAAAACTTAATTTCAAGGAAATCTTTCTAAGAAAAACGCATTTAAAGTTTCAATTATCCAGTAGTTATACAAATTTACAATTAAAAGTTTGAAAGGGTACTCCAAAAAGATCATTTTAGTAGAATATATCATATGCGAAACATGAATTGTTTTTTCTTTAAACATAATAAAGGTAATTTCATTGATACAACTAAAAATAGGAAATTAAAATTTGATGTTACAAGTTCTATTTTCACCCTTTTGCATTTTAAAAGCAATATAAAAGTGAAATTTAGTTTATTGCAATATACCGCGATAACAATTTATCAAAATTTTCTAAAAATTAGCTGTCAAGTTCTACGTAACCGATCGATCATATTGGAAATTAATGTGTTACGAAACAATAGATTTCACAACTGTAACTAACATAATTTAGTTTACTATGTAATAATCCCATTTTCTATCTTATTCTTAACTATCATCGTAAAACGCATTAATCATAATAATTCGTCCCTTTCGGATGAATCCTTTTTCATTCTTTAGAATTCTGTAGAACGATTTACAAACTGGAAATGAGAGCATGACTTCTCGACTTTCTGTTACGAACTTACTAAATATAACTTGTTTGGTTTCTACGTAAGTCTTCATTGGGTTTGATTACATTTGTACCATGAAATTGCTGCGAAACGTTAAACACAGACCTCTGGCATCATGCTATCAAACGTTTTACAACATATTCTACATTTTCTTCACCTTCAAAAAATTTTATGCGGAACACAGAATATCTTTTTCACAAATTGTATTTCGTATCTTTCGTAACAGTTTGTAAACTCGATTTTTGTATTAAACAAATGCGGTTTATTTTAATATTTTTCTTTTAAAGATGCCAAAGTTGAATTCTATTACTGTAAGCAAAATACCGAGCTGCGTCCATTATTACTTTAACCCTTTGCACTCGAAGCTGCTTCTTCCGACCCGGGATATTTTTAATCCATAGGATTTATTTCATCTTATGCATATGAGTGTTTTCACTATTATCCGTCCTTGCAACAGTTACATTTTCACGAATTTCTTAGATATAAGCACAGCGATGTAAAAATTGTTTTAAACAGTGTTGTGACAAGTTTTACTGACGCCTCAGAGTCGACATTCTAGTGCAAAAGGTTAATATCTACACGTACACTCCGCGACAGAAAGATGGCACACTACGAAAATTCAATGTTTTCATCATTTAGACATAATAAATCTAGTCTTTCTTGGTACTCATACATTTTTAATACAAAATAAACTACGTTACAAACAATAAAATTAAAGAAAATATCCGTTTGTTTATGGAAACAAAAAATAACAAAAAATGATGGCACATATACAAAAAAATACGTGATTTACGTATATAAAATATATAACATTATGTTTAATACTTTGTGTAGCCTCCCTTATTTTCCAGAACAAACAACATACGTTTCGGAAGTGACTTATATAGTTTTTTAATATATTTTGGCCTTATTTTTGTCCATGTTTCTTCTATGCATGTTTTTAATTCTGCAAGGCTTTGGAATTGTCTTCCGCCTTCGTAAACATGCCCTGCTAGTTGTGCCCAACAATTTTCAATGATGTTGAGATCTGGCGATCTCTCTGGCCACGTTAAAACACTCATTTTATTTTGTTCAATGTATTGCTTAACGCACTTTGCAGTATGCACACTTGCATTATCCTATTGAAATATAAAATTTTCCCCGGAAATTGTCTGTCCGAATTTAGATAATTGTTGGTCTACCAAATCTATATAAATGTTGCTATTCATAGTTTTTTTTATAAACTTTATCTCAGCAACTCCTCGATACCCAATTCCAGCCCAAAGCATTACTCCTCCGCCACCCATGTGTCTGCGGCTTAATATTCTTTATTCTTTCCGCAGATCGTGAAAATAGTGTGCGAAACCATCCGGCCCATGTAGATTAAACCTTTTTTCGTCACTAAAAATAACACGACGCCACTTTTTTCTCCAATGTATATGTTCTTGTGCAAATTTCAGACGCTCTGATTTATGCCGAGCGGTTAAAGGTGGTTTTTTTCTCAACTTCATTCGAACTAAGTGCGGACATTCTTTTATTATCCTTTGCACATGTCGTATATTTGTATGTACGCCAGCTGCTTTAGTAATTTCTTGTGCTGTTCTCGAAGAACTCAAAGCTTCTTTTAAAATTGCACATTTTCCGCGATTGCTTATTGCTTTGGTCGACCGGAACTCTTTTTTGTACCGTATGTTTTAGGATTTTTTAATAAATTATACACTACTTTTCTGCTCTGATATATAATATGTTCAATTTTTGAAACTGAGTAATTCTCTTTATACAATGTCAAAATCGTTTTTATTTCAGCATCCGATAAAGATTTTCCACTACCCATAGTGTAATTTCAATAGAAGATAATAAGAAACATACAAAATATTTAATGGACAGTCACATAGTACACGATACAAACAGTCTGACGGTCTCGTGTCAACTGTAGAGAAAGAATTTTAAGACTGTGCCACCATTTTGTCGCGTCGGTGATCCCCGATTTTTACATTTAGACTAGAATCTGTAACCTGCGCTTAAATCCGCCGGTGTAAATAGCCTTGAATCTCCACCGAAGTATATATACGGAAAGAAACATATCAAATTTCATCACAGTTTTCAGAAATGGCAATATTTTACGGGTGTGCTATCTTTTTGTCGCGAAGTGTACATATTTTCTAAGACCCTTTCTTTTCTTCCATTTAAGGTATCACATATTACTTACATAAACATTATTTAAAAAATTGTTCCATCTATTTCTATAAATTTAGCTAGACACAATGCATTGTAACTAACACAAGAACTACCGGACCGGTCAAAATGACTGGTTTGTAATTTTTTCTTTCACAATGCCAGAAATTATAAAAGTGTCTTCATTGGAAAGCTTCGAATGAATTTCTTCATCGAAGCAGACATTGCAATAAAAATGGGACAAGGTTTGAATGGATGCAGTCTTGTCATTAGTACCAGACAATATACATCAGTCCGGTTATTACTTGGCAGTTCTAGTGTTAAAGTATCTAATGGAAGACGCGATAAATCCTAAGCCCATGTCGACTAATTATTTAGAATAAAAACTTCAACCAAACTATTTTCGGAATTCCTCGACTGATAACCTGTACTTTGTAACATTTTTAGTAATAAAACGTTGCAATAACTTTGGTTATAAAGAAAATGGTATGGCAAGGGGTTGACGAATTATTTTTTTAAATAACAAATTGTAGTTGATTAAATTTCATCAGTAGTAACCGAACTCGTTCGATTGTACACATATTTTTTAAATGAAAATACTAATTTAGTCGTTGCTGAATTCAGTTAATGAAGTCTTTCTAAATGTCACTAACAATTGCTTGCTGGTTAGCTAGTACATTTTTTAAAGCATTATCAATTTCAGTCGTTTTTAACGTTTTCAACGTACAGAGGAATGTCAAATATGGATTTATAATATCGATTAACACTAGACCTACCAAACCAATCAAAATGACTGATCCCTACTTATTTCTTTCGCAATTACTGGAGTTATAAAAATGTTTTCATTAGTAATTTTCCGATGTACTTCTTTAATGGACCACATGTTACAACAACAATTAAATGAAGTTTGAGTAGATGCAGACTTGTTATTATTACAAAGGAATGTACATCGTTGGATTTATTGTTCGATAGTTCTAGTGTTAATATATACATACAAGCAACCTTTTCTTTAAATCCTTTAAATATGATTAATTCTTTAATATCAAATGAAAATGTAAAGAAGTGTACTTTATTTGTTTTGTTTGTAGCAACAAAATATAATGTATTCACAAACTTATATAACACTTTAACTGTTACATTACCAATATTTGGATGACAGACTTAAAAATTCATTTTATCGGTGATAGGTAGTGTGTTCTTTTGCTAAATATAAAATCGAAGAAGATTTTAAATCTTAACTTCTCAGTTTTCGTACTTTTAAGTAAATTGCTTTGATTCTACTCAGTCTTTTTGATCGCTCAATTGACAGTCGAAGAGCTAAAAAAAACAATTATTTCTTCATAATACGCTATGGTTGTTGTTCCGAAAAATTATTTTGCATCAAACAACGCCATCATTTGTTTGTTAATGTTTCATTATATTGAAAACAACCCCACGCTTAACCATGTTACATGTTTTCTTTAAACTGTTCTGCATTTGCATTGTACGTATTGATTGAAAACGAAATTAATGTTTGCGATAACTTGATATGATCGAACAACGATTGCTAGACACTGTGAATTTTATACATTTACAGCACAAACGAGTAGATCAAAGACAAAACGGTAAAATCATTTGAAGGATTAAATATGCTACTATATTATAAAAATATATTGTAAAAATATTATAAAAATTGAATAAAGTTTGAGTCGATACAGTCTTGTTATTATTACAAAGCAACGTATATCGTTGGATTTATTGTTCGATAGTTCTAGTGTTAATGTGAATACAAATTCAGATTCGGTTTATAATATGACGAAGTTCATGGTCTGAGCATCAATTAGTAAAGTTCATTTAGAACAGATTTATAGTTAACTTTTTTAAGAGATAGAACTAGACTCGTCAAAAGATTCGATTGTGAGTCGATTGTGAGTTGTGGAACTTAGCCACCTATCTGATAATACAGTATGGTGACATTTTTTAACGCGACCACAGTTACATGACCCTTATGTGGGTCATTGAAATTTCATATCTCGATGGTTGCTATCCCCTTTAAAAAAGCTTATTATTTTCTTGCAAATTTACAATTGAATATTCAAGTATCGAACGCGTTAAATAGAATTTATTTTCGTAAGCGAAATGAAAAATTTGGAAATGTTGATTAATCGTTTATCCTCTATTCGTTTTCTTCATTATTTAACAACGACGATACTTATTGAATTATATATAATAATAATACAACTATATAACAATAGTAGTTTATTCATTGTTTTCATTTATTTTGGAGATCCCACAATTGCATATGCAGAAAACGTAAAATTCGCAGAAAATGCATGTCGGATAAATAAAACAATTTAATTTCGTTAAAGACGACAGTTTACATTTGCATTTGATTTTGCACATGCGTATTGTATATTGTTATTTTGTTTATATCTAATTACAATTTGTCGTATTGAAATCGATTCGAAACTAATTTATATATTTTAAATTATCGATTCTTGCAACTTTCTTTTTTTATCACGTGAAATTTAATAAAGTATTTTTTTTAATAAAGTGTTTTTAATAACGTATTTATTCATAAAGTAATTTAATAAAGCTATTTTTCATTATGGCCGCTGTTTCGTGTGTACGTATACATGAATCGCATTGCATTAAGTTTCTGCTTGCAGATTACAACTGACAAGTTAACTAATGCTCTCTCATTTAATTGTTGTCCTTATTACAGAGAACTGAGAACAAATCTCATGCCTGTGTAGATATGTAGACCGACATTCTTTCCAAGAAGGGATGTACATACCTCTACTCATCGTTTCCTCGAAGCCATGTTAACCCTAGAACACTGTCTTCCATTTCGCATGTGCCTTATAAACATATGATCTAACCCAAGCCCAAGATTAAAGCGTGTTTTAATAAGAAGTGCTGTCAAAAGAGTTTGCATAAAAAAAACTATTTCTTAGAGATCAAGTTTCAAACCTAAAAATAAAGTAGCATGGCACATCGTTTTTCGTAAAGTGCACGATCAACGACGTTTACGAGAAACAATCTCTCGATGAATGAATAAAATTGTTAACCTTGTTTGGTGTTCTAGTGAAAAAATATTACACAAGATATACAAAATCAGGTATTAATTTCTCTATAACAGAAGTGTTACTGTTTTAAATAAATTACTATGAATCTAACGTAGCGTCGTAAAGTATACAACGTTGATGCAATGACGGTAATGTTTTTGCCAGTATGTGCGAAAAAATGCAAAGGATTACTGTTTCTAGTAATATAAAACAAAAATATCTAATTCTTTTAATAGCAAATAACTTAACCATTTTAGTAACAAGAGACCAGTATATATTTTATGTTTTTCCAACACCAAAGATTTTGACATACGATTCAGCATTCGGAGAAAAATATTTCCTACATTTTAACACTAGAACTACCAAACCAGTCATTTTCACTGGTCCCTAGTTTTTCTTTCGCAACTATTGAAGTTATAAAAATGTTTTCATGAGAAGTTTTCATATGTACTTCTTTAATAACGTATGCCTTATATTAAGAATGGTATGAAGTTTTAATATTATTACAGAGCAACGTATATCGTTGGATTTATTGTTCTGTTTTAATTTCTGTTTCAATTCCTTAATTGTTTAACACTAGAACTATCAAACCAGTCATTTTCACTGGTCCCTACTTTTCTCTTTCGCAATTATTGAAGTTATAAAAGTGTTTCCATCAGAAATTTTCGGATGCACATCTTTAATAACGTACAATCTGCAAACAGTAGAGATACTTAAAACAGTGATCACATTCTATTTGTTCACTTATAGTAAACAAATTTTTATTAAACTGCTGGTGTGTATATAAAATAAAAATTATCTGTGTCGATTATAAGACACAGGAGCCATTTAGGAATTTCTTTGCGTCTTTAACAATTTTAGAAAATTCAAACTTACGTATTGATATTGTGTAAGCTTTTTAATCTTTGTAAACTCCGCAGTTTACTAATTCTTAAAAATAATTAAAAAATTGCATTATGACGGCAAGGAAAACTTTGTAATGTTTCCATTAATAACCATCCAACCAGAGTTAGTAAAAGGTTCTTCAGTTTAATACTGTAACCTATGAAACAAGAATTTAAAGAGTTTTATCTACCCACAATTATTGGACTATAACAGTGTAATCTTCGGAATAACAATTAGTTACATATCGATGAACTACATCGAATTACAAACACCTGATAGAACTAATCTAAAGAGCTAATAAGAAAATGTTTTCATTGCATTAGATTACCCATTTATCATAAAAACATTCGAAACAGGTACTTGAGAAAATTAATGTGTCAATTAATTACAAACATAATCTGAAATTATTCAATTATCACATGATTATACCTTGAGCAATTTAAGACAGGTAATGCTATGCGAAAATCTACAGCAATACAGGGTGATTCAGTTATGTGTGTCACCTAAGTTACATGTAAACTATTAGGTATACGAGAAAATGGTTGAAACGAAAATTGTATAAAGTAACATATTACGTAATTATTAAATTTTTATCTATTTTATTTTTTTTATCGAAATATAAAAGTCAGTTTGAATTTATTATAACATTTGAAGCATCGTTTGCATCAAAAATCGTTTAACGAATATATTAGTAATTATTAGCTTTTTAATTAATGTTTTTATATTCAAAGTTTAATTCTCTTCTGAACTCTAAGATGAAAGGTTACAATTGCAACGAAAATTGTATAAAGTAACATACTACGTAATTATTAGATTTTTATTTATTTCGTGTTTTTATCAGAATATAAAAATTAGTTTGAATTTATTAGAACATTTGAAGCATCGTTTGTATTAAAAATCGTTTAATAAATATCTCGATAATTATTAGTTTTTTAGCTAAGATTTTTATATTCAGAGTTTAATTCTCTTCTGAAATGTACGATTAAAAGTTATAATTGCAGCGAACAAAACTCAAGGTGACCTTTGCATTTTGATAAAAAAGCGAAAGAAAAAAAACTGTATCATTGTATGCTACTCTTGAAATTATACAACTTTCGTTGGAACCATTTTTTTATACAGCAAATATTTTGCAAGTAATTTAGGTGACACGCTTAGTTGATCGATCCTGTACGTGCAGTTTATGAAACGTGGAGGCGAATGTAACGTAGAAATCGCGGTCGACCATGTTTTTATCACTTCTCTGATCGGCGCCCACGAAATCGCATAACCAGCCTCGTGCGAAATTCCAAAGATTTTCGCTGTCTCTCTGTCGTGATAGCGAAATTTTCCAATTAACAATTTACAGACAGGACTGCGTGACTATTTACAAACGCGGCATAGTTCTGCTTATTATCGTAGTCACGACACGCAATATCGCTAATAAGTGCTCGTCCGCTTTCATTCATTTCACTTTATGAAGTAATATGAGATATTCTCGGAATAAAAGCGATAGAATCGAGGAAATTTTCTAAATAAAGGAACAAAAATATTCACTGCTTCTACAATGACAAGGCAGACATTTATAAAAAGTTTTGTATGCAATATCTTTCACTGAATCGTATTACATTTAACCCTTAGCACTCCAACAGTGCCTCCGAGGCGACTTTACAAATTCCTTTACTATTATTTAACACTGAAACTATCGAACAATAGATCCAACGATATACATTGCTTTGTAATAATAACAAGACTGCATCTACTCAAACTTCATTCAATTTTTATAATATTTTTACAATATATTTTTATAATACAATAGTATGTTTAATTCTTTAAATGATTTTACCGTTTTGTATTTGATCTACTCGTTTGTGCTGTAAATGTATAAAATTCGCAGTGTCTAGCAATTGTTGTTCGACCATATCAAGTTGCCGCAAACATTAATTTCGTTTTCAATCAATACGTGCAATGCAAATGCAGAACAGTTTAAAGAAAACACGTAACATGGTTAAGCGTGGGGTTGTTTTCAATATAATGAAACATTAACAAACAAATGATGGCGTTGTTTGATGCAAAATAATTTTTCGGAACAACAACCATAGCGTATTATGAAGAAATAATTTTTTTTTTTCAAAATCTTTTTTTCAGAATCAAAGCAATTTATTTAATAGTACAAAAACTGAGAAGTTAAGATTTAAAATCTTCTTCGATTTTATAGATATTCAGCAAAAGAACACACTATCTATCACCGCTAAAATGAATTTTTAAGTCTGTCATCCAAATATTGGTAATGTAACAGTTAAAGTGTTATATAAGTATGTGAATACATTATATTTTGTTGCTACAAACAAAACAAATAAAGTACACATCTTTACGTTTTCATTTGATATTAAAGAATTAATCATATTTAAAGGATTTAAAGAAAAGGTTGCTTGTATGTATATATTAACACTAGAATTATCGAACAATAAATTCAACGATATACATTCCTTAGTAATAATAACAAACTTCATTCAATTGTTGTTGTAACATGTGGTTCATTAAAGAAGTACATCGGAAAATTACTAATGAAAACATTTTTATAACTTCAGTAATTGCAAAAGAAATAAGTAGGGATCAGACATTTTGACTGGTTTGGTAATTCTAGTATTAATAAGATTATGTAATTTACAGTATATAACCAAAATCGGTATTGTATTATATAATCAGCATGTGTATAACTAACACAGTTCTGAAAAAACGCATATTTTAAATTTTCATTACAAGTTGAAATAAAAATGTTTTAAAAAACGTCTTTTCTACTTTCCCACGTAATTTCTACCAGTTAGAATTATTTCAAAATTATTTTTGCATATCATTTAGTAAATCAATGCTGCTAGTTGCTTCAGAAAAGTCAAGTCGTTTGGTTCAATTTTAAAAAAGTTATTTAGGTTTGAAGAGTGTCCGAATACTTTCGTACGCTACTGTATATGTAACAAGTATTCTAGTGTATTATGGGTCAAAATAGTTACTGGTTTTGTCGTCAGTAAGTTAATAATATTCTTATATACGGTACAATTGTAATTGACAAACTTGTAAATATTATAAGCGAAAGAGAAAATAGTTTAAATAGAAGCATGTTTCGTCTCAATTTGTAATTCATTTAGTCGAAACTGCTATTGAAGATCTAAAAATTCTCAGAAATAATTAAAATGTAAAACAATCTTTCTACAGAAGCTAAGATACGATAAGTATAGTTTATTTATTTTTAAATGCGTAAATTCAATAACTTCGGTAATTTCAAAAGAAATAAGTAGAGACCAGTAATTTTCACTGGTTTGGTAGTTCTAGTGTTAAAACAACTTTTACATTACTCTGTTTGCATTTAAGGAGTCGGTAAAAATAAAGATGTTGCACGTACGAGTAATAGTAACAAACTTTATATTCACGAAAGAAAATGAACCATGTGCAATGGAATTATTTTACGTTAAAAAAATATTTTGATTTTGTAATTAAAATTGCTTGGAATGCTAAGGTTTAATTTAACTGACCAACATGCGAATGCCCGTTTACATTACGTTGGTTTCATTAATTGATATAATATTATAAATTATATAGGAGTGCTACACGTTGATAGTGAGACCTGTATAAAAGATATTCAATACATTATAAAGACCTTTCGCCATTGTCGACATGCAAATGTTGAATCAGGACGTACAATTTTGCTGATGATTAAAAAATTCAGATATCGTGCGTTAGCTTATTGCATAAATTCGAGAAACGCATTCAAGGACTGCACGAATTTGAATAGTCTACCATACAAAATTCGAAGGAAATGATTTACCAAAATAATTGATTAGATTGGAAGGTTTTCATGAAAAGTATAATCTCTAGATTTTTAACTTCCGTCCTGTATGATATCGTTGTTTGTACTGGATCAATAACATTTAATTTTCACAAAATTCGAATTTCATGTAAAATACGTCTCCAGTAAAGGACAAAAATTATTTGTTCGATCCAGGTGTAGATATTAGTGCAATAACTTCTTTCGATGTTGCAAACTATACGCGAAGAGATTATTAATATTTTTCTCCGAGGAGAGGATGTTTGATTTCCGTTCCAAGAAAGATAGTTCCCGACAAGATAAATTAATTGTGACAGTACGCCCACTATCAATGAATTGACCAACTGTATACGCGTTCATCTTGTAGAACGAATGGAGTTTATTCATCAATTAATTAAAGAAATAGATTTGCGTCTACAACGTGTCTTCCGTGTTGACAAGCAAACACTGCTAGATCATTACACGAATAAACTCCCACGTTAAAAGCGGGACAATACGTGAAAATTTTAATAAATGTCGCGGTATAGTAATAACTTGATTTTTCAATGAAAAATATTGACTAGCAACTGTAAAAGTAAGATAAGAAATAATTGGAAGACTTCTTTTGCAAGTTGATTTTCTTTAAAAGTTTAAATAGCAAAAAATTTCAGCAAAAACGTATTGCACATTGATTTATTAATTCAAAAAGTTCTAAAAGTTCTAAAAATAGTAGAATTAAAATTATAAAAGCAACATTTGATGCATACTTTCGTAAACATTACATTACACGAATTTGCATTGAATGTCCAGAGCTTCATTAATACACACATATAGATCACCTGTTGGACATTACATTGTTTAAAAATTTGATAAGCGTTGTAAATAATTTATAGCATTTGAAATTCTCCTACTATATTCGCGGTAAGATGAAAAATATTTTTTCGGATAACTAATATCATTTGTAACATTTATTAATAACAAAATTAACAACAATTGGTTGTGCTATCTGTAAATAATTTATTTACTTATCACAGTTATAACTAATGTAGCGTAATACGATTAACCGATTATACTTTTGTAACATAAATGTAATACGCCACAATGACATAACGATTATATCACTCAAACAGCATTCGAAACGTGTTATATCACATTGCAATGAATAAATTATAAAATGAAAAAGTAAGTAAAAAATATATCGTACTCAACTCCTTTACAAAAATACGCTGCATTTAAAAGTGAGCAATGGATGATAGCACAAATTTTCTAACAAAGATAACTTTTAAATAGAAACAATAAGAATAATATTTATATAAGTTAAAATATTGTATATAGTAAATTTTTGGTGTCATAATTTTCGTAAATGTAGTCGTTAGAACATAAAATATTTGTATATCGTTCAATATCGTATATGTGCCTAAAAAATACCGGTATTCGTTTAAGTAAAAGAAACAATAACATACACAGTATCTCACGAATGTATTCGAACATTCTTTGAATTTGTAAAACTTTTTCAAGATTGAACCAAACGTCTTGATTTTTTTGGAGTAACTGAAAGCATTGATTTACTAAATGATATGCTAGAAGGATTTTGAAACAGTTGCAATTGGTATGAATTACATGAAAAATAGAAAAGGCACTTTTTAAATATTTTTTATTTGAGCCACGTACAAGAAAATTTTAAAGACCCATTTTGTAGATCTATGATAATTATACACATGCAGAAAAATTCATTGAAATCGATCGACGTATACTATAGAAGCTGCATGCCATCGAAAATGATGAAAATCGCAATTTTGGACGATTCTCTTTAAACTCTACAAATTCTTACATCTTTTTAACGTGTCGTTCTTTTCTGTGCCAATCGATTTCGATGAAATTTTCAGCATTCGTATAATTATCACAGGTCTACAAAATGCATATTTTAAATTTTCATTACGAGTTAAAATAAAAATGTTTTAAAAAATATCTGTTTTATTTTTTCCTGTAGTTTCTTCCAATTAGAATTGTTTCGAAATTATTCTTGCGTACCACTTAGTAAATCAATACTTCTAATTGCTCCAGAAAAGTCAAGTCGTTTGGTTGAATCCTTAAAAAGTTATTTAGGTTTGAAAAGTGTCCGTATACTTTCGTGAGCCACTATATATGTATATGAATTAAAATATTGTACATAGTAAACTTTTAGTGTCATGATTTTTGTAAATGTAGTCGTTGAAACATAAAACATTCTTATACTGTTTAATATCGTATATATA
>CM052089.1:2837274-2928976 GCA_028453745.1 Agapostemon virescens
CTTAAAGAATACCGGTATTCTTTTATATAAAAGAAACAATAACATATATATATGAGTTAAAATACTGTATATAGTAAACTTTTGGTACCATGATTTTTGTAAATGTAGTCGTTGACACATAAAACATTCTTACACCGTTTAATATCGTATATATGCTTAAAGAATACCGGTATTCTTTTATATAAAAGAAACAATAACATATATATATATGAGTTAAAATACTATATATAGTAAACTTTCGGTGCCATGATTTTTATAAATGTAGCCGTTGAAACATAAAACAATACGTTAATTGTTTAACACTAGAACTACCAAACAATAAATCCAATGATGTAGATTTCTCTATAATAATAACGAGACTCCATCTATTAAAACTTCATACAATTCTTTTAATATTACATATAAAATTAATTTATTTAACGAAGCAGCAATTGAAAACTTTAAATGTATGACAGTTATCTATCAATCTTCTTGTATTCTTCAGATATCAACTGAATTGAAGGCAACGAATATATTAATGTACAAATTTATTTTTAAACATTGACTAATAATTCTGTCACCCATATATGAGTGGCATGGCAGTCAATATTTTTAAAAAGTAAATACAAAAATTCCTCATGGAAACATTTTTATAATTTCAATAATTGCTAAAGAAGAAACTAGGGACCGCCAAAACGACTGGTTTGGTAGTTCTGGTGTGAAACAATTAATGAATTGAAACAGAAATTAAAACAGAACAATAAATCCAACGATATATATTGCTCTGTAATAATAACGAGACTGCATCTATTAAAACTTCATAGAATTCTTAATATAAGGTATACGTCATTAAAGAAGTACGTACGAAAATTATAACTTCAACAATTGCGAAAGAAGAAACTAGGGACCAGTGAAAATGGCTGGTTTGGTAGTTCTAGTGTTAATTGTTTAAATCCCCTCGACCGTTCTCGCCGATTCTTGCCGGCCAGGCTGTATTTTGAACCGACGGGGATCATTCAAATGCAGCGTTCGTAGGTCTTTCATACCGAGACGCACACCTGTCCTGGTACAATTACGTACCTGGAGTAAATACACTCTTTCGAGGACTCGTTTGTTTGGCCGGTTCGCAGCGCCTCGGTTCGCAGCTCACAGTTCGGTCCTTTCTACAGCCGTTTTCTGGAACGCTCAAAAGAACACTCCAAATCGGTCGCAGGACCGGTACTGACTACACTCGCGTCGCGGCGGCCTCGGCAAGCACACAGTCTGCCCGAGCAAAGATGATCTCATCGTTTTTATTTCATCTGACAACCCCGTTTGATCTTTCTGCCAGATGCACTGGTTCTCGTTCCTCTTGTCATTTACTGAGCGAGACTGTAACAAATTACGCAATACGGTGCCCACGGATCTGGAAGATTCTTTTTTTCGAGTAATCGCTCGAGTCGGCCTTTAACACTAGAACTATCAACCAGTCATTTTCACTGGCCCCCCTAGCTTCCTTCTCTTGCAATTATTGAAGTTATAAAAATGTTTTTATCTGAAATTTTCGGATGCACTTCTTTAATAACGTACATGTTACAATAAGAATTATACGAAGTTTTAATAGATGCCGTCTCGTTATTATTACAAAACAATGTATATCGTTGGATTTATTGTTCGGTAGTTCTAGTATTAAAGAAACATGGATTTACTAGAAGTTGTTTTAGTTTCTTCTTGCAAATACTCTTTCTAAACTCGTTTGTTATATGCATAGATATTTATAATGCGTTGTCCTTTTGCAAACGTGCTAGCTAAATTTTTCAGCTTAGGTAAATTTCTGTCGTGGTCTATGAACGCGTCAAAAAGAATACTATCAAATTATAGGAAAAATATACAAAATGCCAAAATAAATGAGTTGTCGTTAAAATACTTATAAAGCACTTTCTACGGTATTTGTACGTATTAACACTTTGAGTACCATTTACATGAATATGATTAACTTAATTATTTCACCAAATTTCATTATCAATTTTTACTATAATCTGTTAAGTAAACCAAATTTTATTCGGGTCTACGAACTGTGAGAAAGTAAACTTTGTTTTTTCTATTCTTGTATTATTAACACTATAACTACCGAACCAGTCATTTTCACTGGTTCCCAGCTTTTTCTTTCGCAGTTAATGAAGTTATAAAAATGTTTTCATCAGAAATTTTTTTATGTATTTCTTTAACATGTTCCGTGCCAAGCCGTTTTTGCCATTCGTTCAGACCTTTTGATGTATTGATTAATGATTGATATATTATTACACAATATTTCATTATATCATAAATCCATAAATAATTAGCTTCTATGCTGCACTTTTTGTAATGTCTCGTTCTTTTGGTAGAAATATATTTTACAGAATTAATGTTATCACGAAATACATGTTTTCAGCGCATTAAATAAATACGTCTACATGTACCACAAATGGTACACGTGGCATGGGATGTGTTAATATCGTACATGTTACAATAAGAATTATATGGAGATTTAATAGATTCAGTCTCGTTGTTATACCGTTGGATTTATTGTTCGGTAATTCTAGTGTTAACACTATACCGACCGGAAGCCTATTAACACTAGAACTGCCGAAACAATCAAAATGGCTGGTTCCTGACTTTTTCGTTTACAATTACTGAAGTTATAAAAACATTTTCACCAGAAAGTTTCGAATGAATTTCTTCATTACAGCCGACATTACGATAAAAATTGTAAATTGTAAATTGTAAAACTGAATGGATGCAATTTTGTCATTATTACAAAGCAATATACATCGGGCGGATTTATTACTCGGTTGTTGTAATATTAATAGGACTTTCGATAATTGCACTTAAGAATGAAGCTTAAAAAACTATTTTTACATTGTAGTTTGTAACGAAATTATTAGACAACGTTACTGAAATTGCCTTCAGCGTTGAAAGATCGGTTAAAAAGTTTTTAATCATGAACTGTGAACCTTAAAAATTTCTGATACAATCGCCGATCGGTAAATTGTTAAGAATCTCGTTTCAATTACTCGACTTTTGGCAGGAACTTCTTTCTATTCGTAAAACACATAGAGCATGTACTGTGCAAAAGTCTGAAGCCACTTACACAGATATACATATAATTCTTTTACTATTTTACTCTGTATATAATTATTTTATTATTGTAATTATATAATGTTATAATTAGACTGCGGATTTTTATGCATCTGTAACATAGACAAACTTCCAAAACACGAGAAAACGTGTATATTAAAAAAAGAGGGAGAATAAGACTTTTATTGTCGCTGGAACAAATATCCTAATCTATCAAAGAAATACTTCCCTTATGTTATTTTTCATAAAATTGTCCATAAAATTCAGAATATACATAACGATCCGTCTAGTTATACTGTTATAAATTTGATAAAATCTTAAATATTTTGTATGGCCATTTTGTGCCTAAGCGGTGACTCTTCTGTAGGTTCGGTTCTCGTGTAACTTATTAAAAACGTTAATTAATTTGTTATTCTGTTGGTAACACCTCGAACAGTTAATTTGCAGTTTTCATTGAGTTTTTGTCGGCACGCTGTCTAAATAATAATAAAAATTAATTTATAATTTATATCAGAACTGGAAGATGGCCATAGCTCGTAATCTCGGTTCACCGTGTATTCGAGTAAATACGGGAAGTCACGTGTTTTTCGTTGACAAGAATCTACAACAACGATAAGAAATATTGTATCAGTGATATAGATTTATTCAAGTATAAAACAAATTTTACGTGGTGGCCTAAGCCTTTGCACAGTACTGTACATCGTTCTATATACAGGCTAGTTTATTTATTTTGTCCACCTATAAAATATATTAATGTATCGGATGCGAAAATATGTATATTATGAAGAAGTATTATATATTTGCATACAAATCGCACATTACGATACAAGTTACTTAATCGTGATCTCCTGCTCGTCTAATCTGTACCGGAGTAAGAAATTAATTTTATTTATTACCTATCAATTTTCATATAATTCGTGTAATCTTGTGCACTATGGAAATACATAAGGAATGTATGAATGATTGATGTTGGTATTATGGATTGTATATTCACATTTGCAGTTTCGTTTAACGTACCACATGCAGGAGGTTTAATTTCTTTTGTTCAAAGACAGGGTGTTTCATTTGTCCTAAAATAGTTCGTATTTTAATATTAACATTCTTTCGCACGTATTTTTACAATGATTAAGACAAATGAAACACCGCAGACGATGCAAGATGAATGAATAATTCTTGTACATTGTATACAATACATTGATCAACGAGTTAAAAAACGATCTCTTTGTTAACACTTTACCGACCGGCGAGTATTTCAGAATTTTTCAAACAGTCCATTGTCCATGATTGAAAACTTTTGACAGCAATTTTTATTGTAAATCAACGTGACATCCTCGGTAACGTTCATCTAACAATTTCGTAACAAATTACAATGTAAAAGCAGTTTGTTAGGCATCATTTTGTTACGGTGCAACTATTGAAAGTCCTAATAATAGGCTTCCGTTCGGTAAAGTGTTAAATATTTCGTGGATGGTGAAAGATAAATGGAGTACCCCGTAGGTGAACAAAATAAATTAAACACTCTATATATGTATGCATTTGGAGACTATTACTTAACAATTTCTTTTCGTGAAATGAACTGTACACGTTCATCGGTAAAGGAACGAGCGCGTTTATTAGTCGACGAACCTGAAAACGGTTTCTAGGCTGTTTATACTCGACGATAACGATACTCTTTTCGCATTTTTATAAACGGTTTCTCTTTTAGTGATCATTGCCGAAGACTGTTATGTATTTCACGTATACTTTACATGCAGCGTAATAACCGCCTAGATGTAAACTGTTCATTATTCGTACAACCGTATTTTAACCATTGTAAATAATAACATTGATCACACGTTGTTACACGCACATACACAACAGTGAACTAAAATTTCTAAACTCAACTACCGCTATTTTCGAAATTACAAAAAAATGGTAATGTTCAGACAGACAGATAAAGAAAAACTAATAGGAGTTGGTAGTAAGGTAGGTATATTATACTAAATGCAAAAAATTACAATACATTTGACTTTGTTTCTTGTCATTTTCCTTTAACATTAGTTTTCTTTTTGTTTTTTTTTTGTTTGTTGTTGCAACGTTGTCCATAGTTGTTTACACACAAATTGGCCAGGTAGAGACCAAAATAAGAATGTATGCTACAAAAATTCACAACTTATTAATCGCCATCCTCTAATTATTATATTGTTATAATTATTTGTGTTTCATCATCGTATTCCTCTTTTCTTCGTTCATTTATATTTATTCCTCTTATTATTATTAATATTATCATTATAATTACTATTATTAATATTAATATTATTATTATTATTATTATCATTATTAATAGTTACTTAAAACGAAAACATTCACACTAAAAATTTGCAGCTTTCGTTCAAGTATAAAGGTACGGTCTCGCGTGATCGTAGCATATCTTCGAAACACTCTTCGAGAAACTTCAATATGTTACACTAAACAGCTCGTATCCTTACGTAAGAGATATAAGACTATCAACATCATTGATCACGTATGTATATCAAATTTCGAACACTGTTGGATGTACGACTGAAAGCACTGCAAATAAATAATTTCCTATTTCACTATGAAAATTTATTACATTATAGTTTATTATATGTAGTTAATATTCATTTATGTGTCCGTAGTTTCTCAAGCGTATATGCTTCACAAGTGTAGAAACAACTGGCAACGCACACGCACGCGAAACTGCACCTTTATCCTACGACTGAGATCAAGCAGCTTCATCGCTACAGTACAAAAGTAATGTTTTATTAAAACATGAATTTTTGTTACACAAAACTTTTGTAAGGGTGTCAGAGCCCTTATCTAACTTAAATACGTTAAAGTTGGGAAGGAGGGATAGAGTACAACGAAGACCTGGCGGTGTGTTGAACCAGCGATGACTCTGCTACATCCCAGACATAGTTATTGTAACGCATTCGATTACAAACTATTGCGGATGTTCGAATGTAGACTACGTAACAATTTTTACTTCAATGGATCTCGGTAAGAAACGTAAATAATTACTGTTCACACGTTCTCAGCCTTAATGTCGTAGCATCTTGCTGTTTAGTCGTCGTGCACTTTGTGGTTTTTCATTCATATTTATTCTCTTCTTTTTTTGTTTTTTTTTTGTTTTTCGTTTTAATTGATTTATTACCGTCGACATATATTGTTATCGCCATGAAAAAAATAGCGCAAAGATTCGTGTACACTTGGACCAGGGCGAAATTGTATACAAGATGGCACATAAATTGTCATATGCGCAACGAACGTTTCACAATGATGGAAGTCTTTTCAAATACAATTTACATTTGTGACTTTTTCTTTTCTTCTTGCATTCGGTTTCGACTCGGTTGACCTTTCATACGAGAAAATTTTAAAACACTATTAATATAAAAACAAATGGTAGTAGACTACTAATGGACTATTAATAGACCGCAGAAATATAGCGTCCTGTTTCTAACAATCGCAGACTCGCTTTGTCAGTCGTAAATAGAAATTTTAAAGATTCTGTTTCTTTTCTATAATTCTATTATATTCGTCTCTCGTTTTCTCTTCTAGCATTTTCGAGTACATCCAGGCTGGAAATGAAAATCTGACATTTCTTTTACGCTTAAATAAATAGAATTTTAGATTTTGTCACAAACAAGGATCTTATTCGCACGTTCGTTTCCACATATACGAGTTACATATGTGTAACACTCGAATTTTTTAAAAGGGCCGAACGTCGCACAGGCATCTATTAAAAACAAAAGCTTGGGCTGTAGTGGCCAGTTTCCTAACCGTACAGTGATTGCGGACGTGTTAATTATAACAGATTGACTCCACATGGGTCACGCTGTCTACGACGCTTTGTTGTGATAGAATGACCACCGGTAGATAACGCACGCTGCACTCATATTTCATTCACTGTGGCAGGATTGACTATCGGTGGATCATACTGTCAACAGCTATTTTATTGATTAGAATAAAATGATTTAAATTGCTTATCGTGTAATTGCATTAATTGTGCCAGAATGACCATCGATGGTCCATATTACCTGCAAAACTTTCTATTACAATAGAATAATCACAGACGGAAGAATACATTGTCTTCTTTAATATTCTACTAATTGTGGCAGAATGGTTACCGGTGAATCATGCTCTATATTAAGATTTCATTACGACAGGATATCCCACTGGAGTTTCTAATATTTCCAAATACGCTAATAGCACGATGGTACTATAAATTATGGCAATATGTACTTATCGGTACAAGGGAATAAGTTTTTCTCAATTCCATTTGACAATGTATAAGAAGTGCATGTACTGAATTTATCATTGTTTAAGTTGCAATTCTTTAAAAAGTTGAAAGGTGCTTTTAATTAGCGTATGGAAATTAATAACTTGTTTAATCTAGTTCTAGTACACACGTTTATACAGGGTATTTCAGAAATATAACTACAGACCTAATGAATAGTATTAGAAATGAAACGATATAAGGAATACCTACAAACTTGGGTTTTTATCTTATGATTTTGATATATTCTTACACAATATAAAATTACTTAATTGGATAACTTAATTGATTAGTTATATCCACTCAATCTTCAAATATTATTGTACGTGGATGTTTTCCCTTTGGCAGTAAAGAATTGTTCTAAAATATAAACTATTTTACAATATGTATACAACGAATAGATCAAACAGTTCAATATCTTTCCTAGGAGCTTTTTGCTTGCACTAAATACCACAAACCAATCGAACTAATATTTGTTATTCTGAAATACCCTATACAAACTAACAAATCATTCATATTTTCATATACAACATTTATCACTCTTGACTGATTTTGTTCACTCTTCCAAAAATTTCTATTTACGTATGTATAATAATTACAAGAATAACGTCAGTTACATTAGTATGGGAAGAAAGTTATAGTATTTTAATAAAGTTTATTAAGTAGGTATAGCCCAAGCTAAAATTGTTTTAGTAACTAGGCCTCTATCTCTCTTCTTCTCAACAGTCGCGAATTCTGCGATCACCAAAGTCCGTTGAACCCATGCAAACTAACGATACTTGTATAATTAAAAAATTTGGATGTTAAGATAAAATCATTTATTTGATCTGAAAAAAAAAATTACAAAGAAAAAAAGAAAAAGAAACTTGGCAAAGTAGAATCAGTTAAATGTGAACGTAAGAAGAAAAAGCCAAAGAGAATACGTTAAAATAGATGCACGAGAAACAGGAAATTGAACAAAAATCAGAAACGGTGTATAAGTAGTTAGCGATTCGGGAAACGGCGAGACCAGCTGCAGTCTAAGGTTAATTGTCCCACTACCAATCGATACCGGTCGATTGATAATCGGCCAATGGTTCACGAAAAAAGTCGACACTGTGTTTTTTCTGTATGCGAACACAGAACAGTCGTAGTTCTCTACTTCGTTTTAACCAACACCGAGCAACTCTACCACCTATATAAACATTATTGCCGATATCTCTACGGAAATTCGTAGATGGAACGTTTCACATCGGCAGTCAATGAATTAACACGAGAGCATATGAAGTGTGCGGCACGATATTTCTCACAATTCAAACGGTTCGTATCCTCTCGTAATTAATTTCGTTTAGTTTGGCTCGTGACTTATTTTATACGAAAGCGGAATTCGCACCGCTTGTGTCTCCTAACCTGCGAATGGAGAAAATTTCAGGAGCGACGTTACGAGGCATTCCATCACAAAACGAAAGTTACTAGTGTGTGTAATCTGTGTACGTCTCCAACACTGTCCCTAATTTTTCCTTAGTCCTATCGTCACAGTTCCCTTCCGCACTTCGCACCAGAACTTCGCAACAATTACTTGCTTCTTGGGTGTGTTGACTTGGAAGAAATCTGGGAGACGAGACACGCCACGTTCCCAACCCGGATGATCATCACGCGTCGCTCGTTGTTATACGCATACATGTAGATGTACTTTCTCTGTCGTAAAGTCCTGTGGATTGACGTCGATGTATGAAGGACGAACTCGTAGCGTTTTTCATCAAATATTCGTCGAACTAGGTTGAACGTTGATTTATCCCCTTATCCACGAACTTATAGTTAAATGCAATAGACCCGATTGATCTCACTCGAGTTCGTGGTCCATACAGTTTGAGCTGCGTCATCTGTAGTTCGGTTGCTTGACGAACGATGCAAGCGATGGTTTTTTTAAGCGTAAAAGGGTAGCGCCTTTAATCGCATCGTGCGGCATACGAGATAGTCTTGGATTTTATGTTTTGGAAATGAGGATGGTAGTTATATACCGGTGACTTGTTCAAGAAGAAAGAAAGTCGGGAGTGCTTTTAATCTTGCTGCATATATTAGCGACGGTTCTGGTAGCTTGGATTGCTTGGGTTACCAGGTTGCCTCATTCCACCGCCTCCTCTTGTACCATCACCACCCCGCGAGAATCCTCCTCGGCCGCCTCTCGCTCCATGTTGACCACCCCTCATTACACCGGGACCACCTGCAAAATATGAAAAAATTGAATAGTCAAATATTAATCTACACTCGATGATCGACAAAAAGAATTTTAAAAAAGTATTCGAAGGACGAATACATCATCAACTTGTAATTTATTTTATTTTCGAATGAGAAATATATTTATATATTGTATTCGATTGTTATATCATTACAAAATACACATTATATACATAGACATTATGTATTTAATTCTACTATGGAATACGAAATACAGCTGAAATTCGTATTCAAAAGCTCATCGAATATAGAATAACGAATACATGCGCTTGCAATAATATTGCAATAATATGTATCTTCAAATAGACAATGGGGTGTACACGACGTGGCAATGTAAAATGCAAAAAACGCATCATACTAAATTTAAGGAAGTAAATTGCTTTTTATTCGGTTGTCACACTGTAAATACAAGTGTTTATACTTTTATCAAAACGAAAATATGAAATACTATTCTATTCTGACAATTCGATGAGTTTTTAAATAAAAATTATAGAACTATTTCACATTCCATAACGTGGTTACATACGAAATGCTCAGGTATTCGTCAACTGATTCATGTATTCAATAGATGTATTCGTTATTTGAAACACCATTTAGACCGACAGACATACAGTGAATAACTTTAATATTCGGACACTATACAGTTTTCACTTTGTCACATTGTAATTTTGTTCACGATGAAGAAAAAAAAATTTAATTCTAAATTACATTACCGTATAGGGTCTAGTTAATAAAAGCATAATTTTTATTTATATAATTACTAACGTTTACTAGGTATTCTATTTTAAACAAAACAATGTCTAGTTTTAACGTGACAATAATATTCGGACACCTTGGAATGTAACAATTAGAGTGAGCTAGTGTGATATTTAATGTGATTGTGAGGTACGTTTACAAACATTACAGTCTATGTAAACTGTCTCAAACCTCAAAAAATCAGTTGTGTTTAGATATTCGCTAAGTTCACTGGTAATAATGGGACGTAAGAGAAACACTTCATACAACGTACAGCAACTTTTCATTTTTTCACATTGCAAAAGGTGAATCGTATAGGAAAATTGCAACAATGCTTAAAATTAGTAAAAGTACAGTGGGAGATGTTATTAAAAGATTTAAGTATGAAGACCGAATAGAATCTATTCCGCAAAGAGACCAACCAAAAATGTTGGACACGCGAGGTAAAAGAAAAATTATAAGACAAATAAAGAAAGATCCTACATTAAGTGCACCAAAATTAGCTGCCGAATTATTAGAAGAGACTGAGAAGAAAGTGCACCCCCAAACAATACGCAGAGCATTAAAATAATGTGGTTATAATGAACGAGTTGCTCGGAAAAAAACCGTATGCGAATGAAACTAATAGAAAGAAAAGATTAAACTTTGCGAGACATTTTGTTTTAAAAGAAGATACATGGTGGAATGACGTTATTTTTAGTGATGAGAGTAAAGTCAACATTTTTGGATCGGATGGGCGAAAAAAAAATAAAGAATTCAGAATTAAAAATACGAAGCCGTCTATAAAACACGTAGGTGGAAATGTACTTGCATGGGGACGTATCTCAACATTTGGAACGGGTGAATTAAGTTTTATCAATAACATACTGGACAAAAATGTATACCTAAATATTTAAAAAAATAATTTACGTAAAAGTGCAATAAGAATGGGGATTCAGAATACATTTAAGTATTATCAAGATAATGACCCCAAACATAAGGCACGTATTGTACAGGAATATTTGCTGTATAATTGTCCAAAATTATTACAACCTCCACCTCAGTCTCCAGATCTGAATCCTATAGAGAATTTATGGGATGAATTAGAACGACTGCAATAACATCTAAAGAAATGTTAAAAGAACGACCGAAAGAGTAATGGAATAATATTAGTACAGAATATTTGAAAAAAATAATTTGCAATATGCCTCAACGATTAAAAGTGGTCATTCGTCAAGACGGATATCCTACACCATATTGAATTACTATCAGTTTGTGAAAATTAGTGCAAAAACTATCAGTTTTTAAGAGTGTCTGAATATTATTATAACGTTAAAACCAGACGTTGTTTCGTGCGAAGTAGAATATTTAATAAACGTTAGTAATTATATAATTAAAATGTATACTATTATTAACTAGACCGTATGTAGGAATATAATTTAGAATTTATTTTTTTTTCTTCATCGTGAACGAAATTACAATGCGACAAAGTAAAAATTGTATAGTGTCCGAATATTAAAGTTACTCACTGTATAATGTATGTTTGTACACATACATTAAATTGCAAAAACATTCGACACTGTGCATCATTATTTACGATAACATTATATGCAATATATCTGGTTTAAATGCATATACACGATTATTTTCCTAGTAAAAAGTATTTTTCGTGAGTTAATAAGTTCGAATTTTTAATTTAAATAAACATTTCAGGTGAATGTTACGGAGAACATCGTAACGATAACTATACGTGAAGATCACGTTAAAAGCTTTTAACTGTGCATATTTCTTACATAAGTGGATAATTAATCGCACAATGTTCTATCTCCTAATGTGATAATATAAAATAAAATTCATCCCCGACTAAAAATCGTGCTATCTTGCATCCTTTAATTTACTTTTAAACACTGTTTTATACATATGCAGGGTATTCTATTGACTCTGTTATAATGCGATATCTCCGCTATTTTTTATGCTGCACGATGTGTGGGCGCATTTTATGATAGACATAATTTTTGAAAGTAATTTTTTTTTTTTCAAGATTTCAAAGTCATTGGTATTTTTTTATACGTGTCTACCTGTATTTAATTTAAGGTCAAAGCGAAATCAATGACCCACAATGTCACGACATTCGTACGACCTTAAATACCAAAAATTTATAAATTTTCGGGACCTGATGCGAATAATGAAATAACTATACCAGAGAAATTTACGAATGCGAATATTCTATATTATACTCTATGTATACAGTTAGTCTCAGAAGTATTCGTACTCTTACAAGTTTAAACTTTAAGTAATTTCTATTTCGTATCAATGCAAGGTACATTATTCTTTTAAGGTACAAATTCATATAAACTTTATTCTAAAAAAATCTGTCAATATAACAAAAATATAAGTTTAAGTACATTATTTTATGAACCTATAAAGTTTTATAATTTCTATGTAAATGATACATACTTCTAAAATGGTATATACAGTGAGTCCTAGAAAAAGCATCCGAAAACGAAAGGGACGATTACTGAGGTGGTTTTAAGCATATTTTTCCTTTGCCAATTTGCAGCGAAACGTATTATTTTGGAGGTATTTGCAAGAAAACGGACCAATGAAGGCACGACTTCAAGAAACGGATTTCAGCTGGGTCTTACTAAGCATGTGCCGCTGCTTTTGGTCGAAGCAAAATCCAGCCGTTATAGAAACGTTTTGAGTTGGTCCATATTTTTCATTAATAATTTGAAAACAAAGTGTTTCGGCGCAAAATAACAAAGAAATAAAATGGTTAGAACCACATCAAGAATCATAAATGCTGTGAATGAAACATTAAGTAATAAAAATTAGATGATCAATAAGGTAAACGCTAACACACCCGGCGAACAATTGAAATTATTAATCACTTAAATTTCATTTTCTTTTCAACTACAGTTATTGTAACGTCTTCATCATCAAAAATGTTTCAGAAGAAAAAAAAGTTTATATTTGTACAGCTGTATTTGCTTCAATTCTGAAATATTGATTCCTACACTCTTCCTTTATCTTAAAATATTTTTCCAAGTTTAAAAACTTATTGTTTCGTGATACTATAATTGAAATAAAAAACAGAGTTTTTGTACCAATTAGTGGCCCTTTAAAAATGCTTTGAATACATTAGTATGATAGAATAATGGAGTACAGTAATATGAAGAACCCTTACAATTTTGTAGTATCATTGGATTCACTATAAAAAAGAAACACAAAAACACTTCACATCAGCTTATTTCACTGGTTTTTCTTTAGGAAATCCAATCATTTTAATAATGCATGTTTTATTAATAAAAATCAGGTTTGTCATTTATTCATTTAGTTTTGGTAAATAGACGTTCCTTAGCCTTTTTAATGCAGTTTAAATGTAGAATTATCAAAAGTGTAAAATGTAACATGCGTCATTGAAAAACTGCTTAATATACTTCAAGAATTAAAAGATGCAACATTTCTTTCATAACAAACACATTTGTAATAATTTAATAAAATAATTTTTCTGTTTATTTTTTCAAGTTATTTTTACTACTTATTTAAATACTTCGTTCTACTCGAATGTTATTGCAAGTTATATTGAAAACATACCAGGACCTCTCTGTTGTTGTTGCTGTTGTTGTCCGCCCATTGCTCTCATATTGCCATCGTTCGAATTTAACCGTCCCCCGCTTCCATCTATCGTTCCTTTAGGCCTGGCTTTTTTCTCTTCTACATTTAGTTTTTGTCCATTTTCCACAGGGTAATGAATCGGCTAAAACCAGAAAAAATATAAACTCAGTCTGTGAAAGTATAAGTAGAATAAATTTATTCTATAAAATTTTTGTTAACTAACCAGATTCTGTAACACCATGTTAACAACTTGTTTGTCTTCAAAGGTAATGAATCCATAATTAGGCACTTTTCCTGTATTATTTCCTTGCGGTCCTTTGCATCTGTCATTCGATTTACTATGAATACGTAGTTCCACTACCCTACCATACGTTTCAAATATTTGCCGCAGATCATCTTCCGATGCGTTATGGGGCAAATTTCCAAGAAATAGTTGATGCGCATCACTATATTGACTTTGCCTGGTACCACGGCGATCACCATCTTCAATAATATTTGCATGTAAATTACACAACATTCTTCATACATACTAACGATCAATTTAAATATTATATTCGAAAAATATAATATATAAATATGAATATTGATTTTTAATATTACATGTCATCCAAAAATTTACACTATTGTTGCAATAATTTTTAAATAGTAAAGGAATATCAATTTGTATCCTCAATCAGTTGGAAAAGCATATAAGCAGCAACCACCAATCATAAACGGATTTTTAATAAATTTTTACACTTTTTATAGTTTCGCCAAATCCATTAGTTTGTAATGTTTAATTTTCATTGAGAAAACAAATTTTAATTTTCGTTCAGAAAATAAAATTATACTGAAAAATTTTTTTGACCAGGTTCGAATCCCGGTCAGGTCAATTTTTTTTTTTCGTCAATCAGATGTTTTTTTGCTTACTAGTCATATGATTGTTAATGAACCATTGCACGTTTTTAATTATTTAATTTGTTTGATTTAATTAAATCACCCCCAAACGCGGCCATAGCCTTTGACACGCTTATTGCTGAACTTTTGTCAATATGTGTCAATAACACTGAACTAAGTGTCAATATAAAATATATAGTACTAAGGATAAAATAAGTAATGAAATTTAAATTCATTAAATCGTCTTCATATAAAGAAGTAAAAATTAAAAACCATATCAATTTCTGATGAAATTAAGAAAACATGTTTAAACAAATGCCAATAAAATACCGAGGTAATAAAAATAACTTAATACTACTAAAGTAATAGTTTACCTTCTTAATCTTAATTTAAAGAATAATAATGGACAAAATGATTGAATATAAGAATTTATAGAGAAAACAATACCTTTACCTCTTTGTACTCCCCCTCCTCTTGGTGCCCGCTGCTGCTGATGTTGTTGTGGCTGTTGATTGCCAACTCTGTGTGTTTGTTGTTGAGGTGTAGAAATTGTAGATGATGAACCAAGTACTGGACCACTGTTAGATGGATGTAATGGTGATCTATCATCCAAACGTAAGTTCGTCATCGGGGGCTGCAAATATCAATTCTAACTTATTTGTCTATTTAAATTACTTAAATAATACCAAATATTATTTATTGGTATTATAAATAATACCATGGAAACTATAAATCTATGCTTACAAAATCTTTGTAAATTGTAATAAAATAGAGAAACTATTTTTATAAGTATTTTTATATAATGATACGACATAATATCGATATTTTATATTTCTATTCAAACTATTGACAATGAAATATATACCGGTGACATAGACAACTTGGGTGCCTGAGGACTGGTTGCACTAGTAGTACTTGGGAAGGACTTGACAAGGTTAGCGTATGTTTTTGGTCCACTACTTGTCACATTTAGGTTCGACACCTGATGTTCTGGTTCAGACTCTTGAACAGTGGCATTAAAAGTCTCAGTTTGAGGCTGCTCACAATTTTCATTGGATTGAGTTTGTGGCTCGCTCTCAGGTTGTTGTGGCTGTTCCAATGAACTGTTTAATTCCGTTTCTTGTACAAATTGTGTCTGCGATGAAGATTCGTTAATATATTGGTACTGCTGTGCAGGTGGTGGTGGCAGCTGTTGTTGTTGTTGTTGCTGCTGCTGAGGTGGTGGCTGGTTGATTAATGAGGTTTCTTCGTGAACCGAACCATTTAGAACTTGTTGCATTACTGGGAGTACCTAAAACAAATAACTTTAATTAGTCAAACATTTCACTTGGATATTTAAATTAAGGCATCGAACTAACATGAGACTGTTGTGGTGGTGGCGCGTAGTACATTTGTTGTTGTTGCTGAAGTACAGGTTGTTGTGCAGGAATATGCGGTGGCTGGACTTGCGGTTCGGTAGACGTAGCTGGCGCTGAAAGTTGCTGCCCTTGATTTTGATGTTCATCTTCCTCGGGCTCAGAACGCCCTCCCTCCTCCCCTTCTCTCTCACCGGACTCACCTACACCCCTTTCTACACCACCTACATCAGCTTCCTCCTCGTCAGGAAAGATCAAATCTTGATAACGGAATATATCGTTATGAACATAATATGTTTTTGGTGCTTGTGTTGCCAACACAAAAGTTTGTGTAAAGCGACGCATTGGCTGCCCCGCATTAGAGAGTTCTCCAGATACCTATAAATAATTAAGTATAATATATAATCAATATTTAATGTTAAATTTATTTTACATTTATATAAATTGAAATTTTATTTTAATTTAATTCGATTTAATTTATCATGCGTTAAATTATATAAGAATAAAATGAAATTTTATCATTCTTCTGTAATTAAAATGATTGGTTCCTAATTTTTTCTTCTATAATTATAGAAATTATAAAAATATTTTCATTAAAAAATTTCGAACGAATTTATTTATTGAAACAGACATTATAATGAAAACTGAAATTGAAAGCAATATACATCAGTAGCATTTATTACTCGATAGTTCTAGTGTTAAATAAAATTTTGTCTTACTATGTGTTCAATTACAAAATATAGTATGGCAGTAGCAGTTATCATATAAAATGAATTCGATAGATTTAAGGGTTCAAAAGAAAATGTACTTAAACAAGATTAGTTTACACGTTTTCTGAGAAAAACTGGCAAACGTTTAAAAAGGATTAAATTATATTTCAATTTTCTACATTACGCACATTTTATATCTGCTAAATTATTATGATAATTTGACCAATTGGGTAGTATACCCATAATTATGTATATGTAATGTACCAATTTATATGATTGGAATTAATTGATGAATACATTGTTAATAGCTGCAATCTTTTTTATAATTTTTAATAAAACAAATTAACGATGAAATCCCTGGGGATTCATAAGAATTCCGCTCAGTAAAAAAGAATAATCATTTCGTCTTTGTATATTGAGGGTTCAGTAAACCAGGTTGTTACCTCTTAAACTATCAAAAACAACAAAATTTGTACATATATGTATAAATTACATGACAGGAACAGTTAAATCTTATAACAGAAACATATTAAAGATAATCTGAATAAAAGGGTTCCTAGCTCCAATTACCATGACCTGGACATACATTGTCAAGATCGTCTATTGAGTAGCTTTAAAAAAATTTTAATCATTATTCATTTTTATATTAAAAAATTATTAACGCAAACATGTCAATGCTATTATACAGTAATTTTCCTACACATTTTGACTGACTTTGTCTTGACTTTGACTATTTTATTAAGACCCCTCTCTGAAATAACCTCCAAAAGGGTTTAGCCGTCACTCATTAATCTTTGAAAAATTATTAACAATGTGATTTTCATGTATAAAAAATAGCTTTTGCATAGACAGAACACTGGGTACATATTTAAAATTTCAGCATTTGATATATACGTGTTGTATACAGTGAACATGTTGAAAAGTTACAACTTCACCGATTTGGAGTTAGTTGCAGTTGATTCATGAGGGGATGGCGGCTATACAGAGTAGAGCATTTAAAACAGACCACCTTAATAACTCACTTGTTTTTGAAGATAAAGGAAAATGCATCAAACTAAACTTACTTGATACTGAGGAGTTCAAAGACAAATGCAATAACCTACTATCAAGGTCGTTCAAGGTCACGCAAGGTCAACTGCAATAGAAAATAAATTGATTCAAAGCACTTCGTAAAAAAGCTTTTGTACCTTTTTTAGTTGTTGGCAGACGGGTAATAGAACGTAAAAAAACATTCAATCACATACATTGCATACTTATTCACCTTCACAAATGTTATTAGTAGTTTGATTATCAATTAGAGTACGGTTTCGTAATATTCAAAGTGTGTTCAATTTTCATATTACACAATACCAAAGAAAATGGAAATGGTTATCATGTATGGTGAATGTCATAGAATCATGATGAAAATGACATGGTAAAAGCTTTTCCGATTGTAGTAAACTTTCACGTTTTGTCTTTCCAAACATTATAGAAAAATTTTTAAACACTGAGAGCAACAAACAAAAGAGCAACTTTTAATGGAAACGCGATAACATTTCAGCAATTGTAATAAAAGATCCGTATATTACTACCAAGCAACTTGAACAAGAGGATGACATAAATCGACAAAGTATTTTATGAATATTTTACGTTAACTACTTTCACCCGTTCCACATTTGATTGCATCAATAATTAAGTGAAAATGATTTTAAAAAACATTTACAATTTTACATACGGTGCTGACGAAAACTAGAAGACTATTTTACTGATGGCCCATTAAATAATTATCAATAAGAGAAAGTCTTCAAAGCCGTTTTGTTAGAATTATTAGAGGACATCTCACCGAACGTATGACATTCAATGTGGTTTCAACAAAACAGATGTTCTACTCATTCAACTCAAAATACTGAATTTCTATCGAAATTCACAATTTCTAAACAGAAAACTTACAGATCATTAGATTGATCAATCAGGAAGTAACAATTGGTCAATATATTACATAGACCTTGAACCTTTATATTTCTATTTGTAGGAAAATTGAAGGAACAAATACACCGTGAAAACCAACATCCAAAGTTGACATAAAAGAACCTATGCAAAAAGCTTGTTCTGTAATAGATACAAATAATATTTGTAAAGCAGTGTTATCAGTATTGTATCCATGTTCAAGATCGTCATTTTGGATTTATATTAACAGTGAGAACGTAAATAGCATGCTTCACGTAAATCGTTAAAGTATTCGAAGAATGCTTTGAGATAATTTATTTTCTATTACAGTGAATCTTGAATAATCTTCATAGTAGGTCATTGTATTCGTCTTGAATCACTATATCAAAATGTAAATAAAAAACCATACCAGTCTATTTAAAATAAACAAAGACAACATCAGATTATAAACCCCTTCGTGCCAATAAGTTTGGTGTGATGCTTTTTCTTCTATCTTCAAAAACAAACAAATTATTCAGGCGACCTGTTTTAAATGCCCCACCCTATATATACAAACATCCATGTGAAGTGCAGAATGTTACAAACGCCGTCCCACCACCACACTAACCCTAATCAAGATCAACTATCCTTTTCTTTGAGGTACTGTATATGATCGTATACATATATTGTAAATACTGTTCGGAATCGAAGCCACGGGTACATGTATGAGGAAAAATTAATTAAAATGTTGATCTCGAAAACATATATAAAAATCAAGGTCATTGACGCAGGGTCCCCTTTTGTCAATATTTACCCAAATTAATTTTATATTTCTGATTTAATAGATTCAAAATATATATTCTTGGTTAGATAAATAATGAAAAACCAACTCAAGTGTATATTTCACATATTTGATTCTGTTAGATCCTTATATTATTAAATTTCAAAATGAAATGAATATGTATCTAATTCAGCATTTTAAAATTAATAATTTAATAATTTGAAATTAATAAACGTTTTTAAACAGAACAATAGAATACTTATGTGTACCCCAAAACTTGTACAATATTTATTAATTGGTTAAAATATTTGAAATGAAAGCATGAAATACCTGAATTTAACATGAAACGAATAAGTACTTAAATGTGTAAAGGAAAAAGTTATCATTTGAATTATATAAAGCCCTACAATATGAATACATTTTTAAGCTATCAATACTTTAAAGAATAATGGTTTGTGCTTCATTAATTTATAGTTATACTATATTGTTCAAGAAGGATTAATCACAATTACGGTACACCAGATATTGAACTATTCTAAAAGTTTTTATAAAAATCAACTTAGAATGTATTGCCAGTCCTGAAAAAGTTCATTCTTAACCTATCTGCAAATGTTTAAAATATTAAAAGTACTTTTTCAGTTTGTATACTTATTTAAAGCTAGTAGTATATTTTAAAATAAAATAATCACATTTATGTATAATTACTTACTTGTACAACAACACCATTCTCAAGAGTCAACTGTGAGTCAACCTGACTTATTTTAGCATGACAGTCTCGAAAATTTAGTTGTTGAATTTTCTGGTGTATTTGCTTTTGGCCAATTGCTGGAGTTGATTCTCTATTGGAATCTAGTCCTCCATGCACAAAGGAAGAATGCTGATTATAAAACCTAGAATAACATTTTTTGTAAATAAGGTGGTATTCATATATTATAGGTAAAAGGAAACATATAAATCAAGAAATTATATTAAAATTACCTGTGGAGATGTGCAGGAGCTTGATTGAGTAAAGTATAATATTGTCGAACAAATTCACGACCAACATTTTGTGGAGAGGGGGACGCCTCCATGACCATTTTCTTACTCCTAACGTCTAAAGTAATGCTTTGCTTAAACAGCGATGCAAAGTTAATGCGATAAATGCAGAATTAAAAAATTTCTGTAACAGAAAGAAGTACATAACTATAAATATTATAAAACTATATATATATATATATGAATTATACGAAATAGATTTGTGTAAAGTTTTAATTACAGTAAATAATCTTTTAGATTTTCATGAATAAATCATGTAAGATATGTATAAATAATATAGCAGCAGTACTGTTGTTTAATTATTTTTCACTGTTAGGAAATATTTTATTGCAAAAGCTTGTTTTACAAGTTTTTCTCCTAAGTTTGATAAACTGATATTTTTTAACTGTTTATATAACAATAAGTACCTTTGTACCTTTCTCACATATAGTTTAACCTCAATAACTCAAATCTCTGTATTTCTAAAGTCTCTACACCACAATAATTTTAAGTAGACTCTTCTACTCTACTGTATAAATTCAAATACTTTCTTCGACTCAAATTATTTGTCACATGATATAGTATGCCATTTAGCTATATAAATTTAATTCATAAAGAATCAGACCTCTGTAAATCAAAATTTACTCGTATAAATCAAAGAAATTATATTATTATTAATTGAGAACTGTGTTCAGGAATTTTTTCTACTTTTGCTACGTCAAATTTTGCATTTAATAAACTTTCTTTGCTAAAGAATTTGATGCACCAAAACCTCTATAATTCACTGGTTTTATTTTTTTCTTTGACATTCTAGTTATTAAGGTTTGCCTATATAATGAATGAGCATACTATATTCCCCTGCTATAAATAATGTAATGAATATTAATAAACTATAGAGCGTAAAATGGAAGTAAGATTGTATCAAAGAAATAGTCTTGAGAATGTACAGCTGTGTAAAATTCATGATCGCAAATCCTATGTGAAAATATCACATAAATAGTTACGTGCTTTGTAGATAATGAATTGAGCAAGAAGATATTACAATCTAAAAAAACATTGTATAATGATGTGTATTAAATAAATAACAATAATAATAACAATATGCTTTGTCAATTTTATAAAGATTTCAAAAAGAAAAAGTTTTATTTTATAAAGAATAGATTACACAATAATTTAACCAAATGATACATATATAAAAATTTAAAACCTAGTTTTAAAACCTATTTTCTTAAATATAACATTCTCTATAATACAACCCTGCATAAAACTTATAACAAACGTGTGTCTTTTATATTCTTTTATATTGAAAATCCGTAATAATAGTTACGTTTATTATCATTATGTTGCTTGTTTGAACATGTTACAAAAACTGTGCATATACATAAAATAAAGAAACAAATTATTATCAAAAATTTTGAATAATTTATTTGATCTAAAATTTTAGATAAGTAAGCTAAGCACATATCACCAGCTTACTTTATACACAGATATTAAAGTGCTTCAAAATTTAAATGCTATTATAAAACAAATTGTTTGAGTACTTGCATATAGATCAAGTTACAATAGAATACTTGGCAAAGTTTTAAACATTTGATATGTTTAAGTATAGTAACATAGAAGAATTCAATTTTACTACTATTAAATAAAATCTGCAGTTTATCTCTATTAGAAAAAACCGAAAGTACATTCAGATGAAAATATATCAATCACACATCAATCTAAGTGGCTCTCTGAATATCACCTGAGAGTGATGTGCTCAGTAGAGAAATATTTACACGACAATAAAAGAAAGTCAAAAACAGTATTTCATATATTTTTTCTGCAGGAATTCGTGTATTTGGCACTGCTTAATGCATTGCCCTGCAAAACAAACATAAATATATAACTATATCGTTTAGACGGTAAACACAATAAAATTTTGAGACAAGGTTTAGCATTCATTTTCGACAATTTTATATTAAACTTTGTTCAACCATCGGTGCACACGTATGGACATGTGTTTTGATGAACATAAAAATTAGTAGAAAATTAGTGTTAAAACGAGGTATTGGAAAACTGAAGTTCTCTTAGCTCGTGTACTGTGGAAGAATTTGAGGACAAGGGGGCCGCCCGGTTGTACGAGTAAGCATGGCGATTTTTCTTCGTTCAAGAATCCATAACGTTGGTTATACCAATGCGGAAGTTCGAACACGTTTAAAATAAATATAAAAATGCTTTATTAGTCAAATAGTAAATATTGTTTATAAGTGGTAATAAGTCTCTTGTCCCATGCTGGCTTTCGTTTAAGCTCTTCCCTCCGAGTAGTTGAATGAAAGAACGCAGATCTTATGGCGTTGTGGACTTACCCGACAGAACCACTTCTAGTCGATACAGTCACTGGTTTTTCCAGATGGAACAAGAATCTGCTATGATAACGAAATGCTCGCGTGGATAACAACAGTTCACAATAATGGTAATTATAAAAACAATTCAATGTATGAGTCCTCCGAGCACCTTGATGTCAGCACATGCAGCGGAACCTGCACAGAAGCACCGGTCACATAAAGATGACCAACTCTTATAGACAAGTCGAAGCATTGCGGACTTTGTAAGAACTAAGTACATTGTAAATTGATCTAGTTCCAGAAGCACAGTTTCCTAATATATTACGATTTTGATTGGTTCGACCGTTTGGTGGGTGGAAAGTGTACCAATTAGAAAAAATGTGAAGGTAAAGAATTTTGTTACATTTAATATAGAAAATAAACTGAACTTTAATATGTTATTTTATTTGCTACTGTATATAGTGGACGAATTATTTTGCAAAATCAGTTTATAATATTTATTATGTTCATTAAATTGTTTCGAGCAATTATTAAATATTCAAGTAAGATAGAATAAAATAAAAATTTCAAGTAAATATAATTTTTAACCTCTCACGTTTTTGCTGAAGGAAGTCAACTTCTATTGTAATAAAAAATAATACTATATACAGAAAAATAAATTTTGCTTATATTGTTATAATTATAAATTTATTAAAATAAAGAACGAACATCTTGTATTCATAGAAATTATAATGAAAAAGATTTGCACTAGTAATGATTTCTTAGTATATTTACTGATTCATTATTTTAGATATCAAAAGTACTTACCTACAACCAAAAGTGTTGTAACAAAAACTTCATATTATAAAAAAGGGTAGTTCACGCATAACATATTGCAGAAGAATAAAATAAAATTACAATTGAGTCTATGCAATCATATTTGTAAAACTATTATCATTTTTAGTAAATTGTTTTATTAAATGTTTTTTGAAATAATTTCTGTAAATTTACTTATTTTATATATTGAACTATAAAAAAACTGATAAATTGCAAACAAAAATAAAATTTGATTGACTTTGATAATAATGAATCATATTTTACTTAATCTTATGAACATCATATTTATTTAATGCATAACTGTGTTGAAAAGGAAACTCTTTTATTGATCATTTAATGTATATTTTCTAGGATATAAGAATGCACAAATTAATTTAGAATACTTTGTGAACTCTTTACAATTCGCAACATAATTGCTGTATAATAAATGCAAGTATTAAAAGAAAATACATCAAATTATTCAAAATTTGGTTAAAGAAATATTCGTATATTTGTAAATATATGCAGTACAATGAAAAAGAAAAAAGAAATTGACCATGTTAAATTCTTTCTTTTGATCAAAGCATTTAGCTATATGAAATGAATCTAGTTATTAATAGTTTACTATATCACTGAACTCTACTAAATTGCACAAGATAATTTAATTATGAAAACATAAAAATATAATTTAAATTGTCTTAAAAATAGAAGTCATAATAGAAAAAAGCGTAAATTATTTTCACATTGACATATTATCTTGTCAGTTTTCAAATCATACACACTTGAGTAGTGAAATTAAGGAAACACAACACTTTACACTAATTTTTTTAATGTAATACTTTTGTGACATGGAACAGTGTTGAATTTGAGAAAAATACAATATTTTCTTTCACTTTAAAAACCTTATTACGATGTTCTTTGCCTAGAATGAAATCGTCGATATATATAATGTACATGTGCTATTCCTTGAGTGTAGAGTTAAAACTGAAAGAATGTACATCTAGCTTGTTACATGTACTGTAGTAGAATCAGCAAAATATTGTTTGTAATACAAAACACACTAAACCTCCGTGTCAGTCTTATTTTAAATCTAGTGTATAGACGTTCGTTCGCTAGGTTTTAAAATATTGTGTACATATTAGTTCTTTTCCTTTCGAAAATTAAATTATTAGGATCGGTTAACACAAATACAAACATACGCGAGTTATATTTTATGTACACAAAATGAATTTATTTTATCCTATTTTCTCTTACCAATAAGGAAGCAATAATCTTTTTACCTCATTTCACATACCTCACACAATCATTATAAACAACTCGGTACTTCTCATTTCTTGTTTTGTCTTAACGTAGCCGTGTAAAAAGTACATTGCCTGCTTACGCTTCTATAGTGGGCTTCGCATCTTATTAAGTTTAGTTTTTTTATAGACAAATTAAAATAATCTTATTGTTGAAATTAGGGACAAAATTGCTCGTCTCTCAATAGTCCCTAAGTGGTGAATGAGAAACCTTGATTCTTCCTAATATCTGTATTTAAATTATCTCCTATCATCTTTTGCTTTCCCATTTGCACAACGTTCTATATTACGTTACAATACTTCATCGTAAGGAATAGCGTCAACTTACGTTATTTATTATCCATATAATTGGAGTTAATTATTCTCCAGAAAACTTTCGAGCATACTGCGGTACGACAGTGCCTTACGTTGAATCACGTAACGTATTTCGCGGTAAAAAATTAAATGATAAATAAGATGAAAAATGAAAGACCAATGAGAATCATGAAGCATTTTTGACTTTGTACAAAAGGGTAAACGAGAGATGGAAGAAAGCATCGTGAATCTATATGTATATATATATATATATACATATATAATATATATGTATATATGTTGCTGTTGTTTTCTGTCTTGATAATGCAGATGTATGTATTGCTAGATGCAAGACGTGACGCTATTACGGTTTCTGTCGTGATTCCTGATGGTTCGTTTTATTTTGCGGCAGTAATCTGCGTTGTTGAAAATCTTGTTGAAAGTGGCGTGGTTTAATGGAATGATGATTTAACGAGTTATGAGATTTGTTGTAGGACAGGAAACCTGAAAAGAAAACAATAAAATTAAAATAATGGAACTTCCCATTATTTATTTCGTATTTAAAACTGTTTGTAATCGCATAAAATAAATAATATAAAGGGTTTAGAAATGGCTGTCCATACCAACAGAACATCATGATGTGCAACAAGTATTTATAATTGATATAATAATGTTGAGTGATGTTTTATTGCCAATTACTTGTATATTACAAAAGAAAATTCAGTTTATTTTATGAAGAACCTTGTTCGTTTCTGATATAAAAAGATATTTAGTTTTGTCAGAATACTGACACAATGTTTTTGTAAATGTCTTCGGAATGAATATATTAAAATGGCTTTTGTTAAAGGAGCAAGTATCTTAAAATAAACTAATTACAAATTAATAATTTCCGTTCGTTTATTTACATATTATGATAAAATATCAATTTACTGTCCTATAAACATAATTACGTTATAAAGAAAAGTACGCAGTAGTGTGATAATATCATCACCGATCGTAATGCAGTTATATTTTCCCTGAAAACTATATTTAAATTTATGTATAGACATGGTATATTCATATTTTGATATATACTATATTATATAACACACTTTACGAAATTCCTATATGAAAGAAATAACTTTTTTGGTATAATAAATACAAGATAAAAAAATATTGTTTATTAACTAGCTACCGACAGAACAATATACGAGTTCACCATATGTAGGATCATGAGCGTAGGGGGCAGGAAATACGCTTGTACATGTTAGTATGGACAACTATTTTCGAAGCCGTTGAAAATGATATTGGAAAAGGAAGAGAAAGGTTGTTGATACTGAAGTTATAGCTGTCAGAGGAAAGCTATGATGACTCACCAGCGGTTACAATGCGAATTGCATTGCGGTCGCAATGAATGATTTCCATTAATAGGGTTGGTGCCTTTGGTTCTGACGACCACCTCCCCTCTGCTTTCCGCCGTAGCCTGAGCCTCCTGAAACAATACCCATGTCGTACGTTAGTCCAGTAACTTGGTTTTCCCACCCCTCCTCCTTCCCGTCATTTTTTTTATTAAAAAAGACCGCACAAAAAGGTCTATTTATATAGAAATTATCGCACGCACACTTCTATTAATAACAGAATATATAATATGAAAATACAGACTAACGTAATGGATATAAAACTACAAAGAATCTACATAGAGGCTACAGGCTAAGGTAGTAAGCTGCAGGCTGCGTTCTGATTCAAACTCTCCTTTTCTCCTTACACATTTCTGGGATCTTCGTATGCTGGAATACTAAGAGGATGTGTCGAATACATGGTTAAAGCATTCGAGTTACTTAAGTAATCTATGATAACCTTAAATAAATTTCTATTTTAATCCTAAATTAAATAGTTCTTAAATACTGTTACAACAGTATATGATTTTATGTATGCTACTGTTAAGAATAATTGAAACTAGTTCTACAAAATAACCAGAAATGTTTAAGGTTAAGGATGTGAAGATGATACTAAGGTGAGATGAATTTAGCAGTGTAACGAGGACTTGAATTTTTGTCAATGCGTGTATATCACATTGTGTAAATGAAAACGATGGGTCGAATTAAACATGCAGTTGGATTTTTATGTATGAATGGAAGGAATAGTGTTGTTGTAATTAATTAGTAGAAACAATTAAAGGTAATGATCAAAATTATTTTCGAATAATTCGAATTAAATCGAGATGAGTACTTATAATGTACTAGTAAATACATATTACTCACGAGAATTATAGAACTTATATTTAGTTCTATTTCTTCATTCACTCTTATTTACTATTACTATTAAAGAGTATACATGATTGCATGTATAAAATATACACATGTGCATATTATGTATAATTAACTTTTAATAATAAATTATTGCTAAGAACATTAATGTAAATGTTACTACAGAAAACTTTCTTTAACCAAATCTTGCTTTTATTCATTCTTTCTAGTCCAAATTGTAGTTACGCTTTCATTGTAACAATGTTATTTATTTTTCGGTATTTTATTATTAAATTTTAAATGATACCTGTATTGAATGAATAAATCATATTTCTGAAAAGTGAAATCAAAAGTCTATTATATTTGTGTGTATTTAATCAAGAAAATGTTCATTGTATCGTTCAACTTTTAACGAAAAAATCAATTTTTATTGAGTTCCAGTTGTTTTAAAGTAACATATACAAATATAAATTTACATGAATATTTATTCTCTGTATACAAAATTATAATTGATAATTTTCGATTGTTTAATAAATACGGTGTAAATAATTTTTATTTTATTTGGTTAAAGAAAATAAACTACTTTGCAAGTGACTAAGAAAATTAAATATGTACAGTGTGTATGGACATAAAATAAAAATATCTATGTATAAATGGACGAAAAACATTCTTCTTGTACGTAAATAAAGGCGTATCAGGAAATACTGTTCTTTCTTAATTTTACAGACGTACTATACATATATATATGTATGATAAAATATAAGTTCCATACGATCACTTGTATATGTGCAAGAAAAACACTGGAAAATGATGACGAAGGAATAAGATAAATGAGGTAGGGAATAAGTGATGAAAAATAAAAATGAATATGACGTATGCCAGCAAAGTGGGACGGGGAAGTACAAAAACAATAGAGAAGGAACGCTAATGCGTACCTTTACCGCGTGCACCACCGCGCCCACCACTGTAGCCACCATCGTAACTACCACCGCCATAGCCATAGCCGTCTGCGTTTCATGGAACACACGGTACAAGAGACAATGGGGTCAGTATTAACATGTACCGGCAGAATTATTGCTTTTATTTCTATATTAAAATATTTCTGTGATAACAGAATTATTGCCGGTATTTAGAGAAACGTTTTTATATCGAAGTTCAAAGTTATTGAAAACATTACCAAATGTAATTATATATAAGAAGATAATAATGTATCTTCCAAAGGGTTCATTGTTTGCACATCCAATGTATACGTAACTAATGCCATAGGCTGTTGTCCAGTAATATTAATCATTTTGAATTCTATTTGAATCACTCATAAAAATTACATGCATTTAAATTTTTCATTGTGACGAAGTATTTTAGTGTAAAATTTGGAATGATTCGCCACAGTCCCAGGGAAAGGAAATGTGTGCAGGGTCGAACACGCGAGTGTATGTGTTGCAAAAACTTCTATGGTGCCTCTGTGTGGCGCATGAACCATGAAATAATTTTGTAACAAATTATAGTTTATCATCTAATCAATAAAAAATGAAAAGTTGTTTTTCATGAGTAAAGTAATAATCATGCTGAAGGTAATGAAAACCAATTAACGAAAGCAACAGGTATAAACCATAATCATTGCGAGTGTTCATAAGTATTATCAAAGAAAAACGTTAATCTTTCATGAATGAGAGGGTTATATGAAATGTAGAGTAAAACATGCACATTGGGACTGACAGGACTCAAAAGCAAGGATTTTAAGGTTTAATACCATTTCACACGATATATCATCCTGTGTAGTGTTACTTTAATGTTTTCTACACATTGTAAATTCACATATAGTTATGTTACAGTGACTGCGTGTTTTCTGTAAATGTTTGCAAAATTTTGAACAGAAGAAAAAAAGAAAATAAATATGAAAGTAGAAAAAAAATTTGTTCTACAAATTCACTGACATCGATCAGTGAACGTATGAAATATTAATATTTAAATGTGTTACGAAGAGAAATTATGAATATAATTAAAGTACTATCAAACCGAAACACGAATCTGCTGCTTAAAACCCATACTGATACAATTCAAGTTGTAAAAAGATTTTAACTCCTAATTTATGTTAATATAAAATGTGTTATTCTTCACACATTCACTGTTACATATTATATGATGTCCTGGTTTTGTGGAATTTATTATCAATGCCATATTCGTTTGTATGTATGTGTGTGTTTGTGTGTGCGTATATATACATACGTATATACGTACGTATATACATACATACATATATATACGTATATATATATATATATATATATATATATATAGAAGTTAGGTATTCATGAGGCATCAAACAATGTAACTTAATCAATTTGATGGAATATATAAGTTAATTGGTCACAGCTCAAAAACATCCAACCCTCTGGAAGTAGGGATTATACATTTCGGATTGCGTTGCTATTAACTCCATTTTTCTCTACAAAATATAGAATTTGTTTACCATACTACATAAAAATGCGAGCATTCAGTATTTCAAACAAAAATATTATAATGGTTAGAATGTAGAAATACGTAACTATACTTTTGCATTACTTCTTTACATTAATCACTGTATAACATATTTGGACCATTGCTTAAATACATGAACCCTTTAATCAAATGAATTTTTCATCATCCTACTATAAGTACAAAAATAATATAGTTTTAGACTTTAAATGAAGTCAATAAAATATAAATATTTAACTATTACTGAAATAATATAAATAATATAGCTATTTATTATTTCTACATACTTTTAACCCTACATAAGGCATTAAAGAAAAGGACAATCCGAATGTATTTACTACGTGTTTGAGTTGCTGGTTCACTTTATATTTTTCTATAGAATTCAATCTGATTTTTGAAAATATTCTTTTTAATGCATTTAGAAGAATCAATTTGTCTTTACTTTAACTAACAATATGCATTCATTTAAAAATAAACATTATCGCTGATCCGCCTGCAAACCAGCGCTCACACTGCAGCATCTATTATTGATATCATAAATCTTTCATCATTTTGTATGATACATACATACAATACCAATTTTTGTCACTCCATCAATGTATTACGATGTAATACTGTAGAGGCAGACGATTATAATGTATATAATAGAAATTTAATTTGTTTTGTAAGATTTAGAATAAATCATTGGATGGATAGGCAGAGGTAAGTATATACTTTTGGTTAATATATGGCCGCGCATATGCATATGCTTTAAATACTTGAAAATTACATTAAGTCTTATTCTATCTAATCGGAGATTTTGATTTTCTGTAACCAAAGGTCAAGATATTCAATACATTTCTACACATAATTTGATTACTCGTAATTTATACGATGATGCTTCCATTTAAATCTCTCAAACTAAAAGTTGAAGATTAAATCATTCGATCCGATTAAATAAAATATGGTTTAAACATACACATTTAAAAATGTAGATTCTGAGTACACATTATGTGGCAGAAAATTCATCTGACCACGAACACTAGTAATTTCAAAAAAATCTTCGATATTTTTGAAATTACTGTGTAAAAAATTGGGTGAAAGACACAGGGTAGACAGGTCGAACATAAAAGCTATAACTTATAAGTGTAAAGTTGCGTTATCGTCTGCCGAATACACTGGGACGGTAGCAGCAGACAATCATCTGCCATTGATTATTATGAAAAGGAAAAACCAAATTCTTCGAAATGATCCTACACAGCGATAAGCGCGTGTAAGTTCTTTAATAATAATCAATCAAATTACCGTATCCACTGTAGTCGTAACCACCATAGCCGCCGTACCCACCGCCGTAATAATCGTAGCCTCCTCCGTAGCCGTCATAGCCACCGCCATAGCCACCGCCATAACCGCCTTGGCCGTAACCGCCGCCGTATCCGCCTTGACCCCAACCGCCTTGACCGCCAAATCCACGTCCTCTGCCACCCCTTCCGCCGCGACCGCCTCGACCGCCAGCGCCACCCCGCATACCGCCCATACCGTCTGGTTTAGGTGTGGCCTTCTTCACGTCAACCTATATAAGAAATATTTTTCGTTCTAGTATCATGTTCAGAATAACTCATTAATATTTAAGATAGAATAATCTACATTTTCAATTACCTCTTTGCCATTAATTGTCTGCTTAGGAGTCTTCAGCAGTTCGTTTACAACTTGCTCAGACTCGAATGTTATAAAGCAGAACCCTTTCCTTTGGTTCTTTGTCTTATCAAATGGCATCTCTACTTCGACGATCTAAAATAGAGAGAAAGAAAGAAATGGAATCAATTGTTTTAGCACACGATTACTTGAAATGGCGATATGCGTAAGCTATGACTAAAAATACTTACAGTTCCAAATTGTGAGAAGAAAGTCTTGATATCATCATCTGACAGTTCAGTTGAAAGACCTCCAACAAAGATCTTGCCATGTCTAGCCTTGGCTTTCTTGGGATCAACTTTCTTATTGTTAATTACGTGATCACCAGCTGCCATAATCTGAGAACACAAATCATTCGTATGAAATACATTGTACTTGTTACTTTAATAAGTTTATATTATATTGTGAACTCAGAGTGTGGAATATCTTCAAAAAAAACTCAGTAGCAGAACTGACAATTGAAAGTATCATCATACTGGTAAAAGAAATTCTAATCCTTATTCAACATTTGCATAAGCAATCAAAATTATATGCGTAAGTATCAAACATTAATATTCCACTTGTGAATATAGAAAAAGCAAATTTCTATATAATAAAACAGGAAAATAATACAGTACACATGGATGTTCCAGCAAAAAATTCTCTACATTTTATCCAACTCGTTTGAATAAATTATAACGAAATATTTACTGGAGTGAAACAAGACTGCCTTCAAGTATACCAGTACTTACTATATACGATTTATTACTTTACCTTGTCAAGTGATTCAGCCTTTGCGAACACAATGAAAGCGAATCCTCGTGAACGTCCCGTGTTCGGATCTGTTTTAACATTGATGCTCTCAATATCTCCATAGGTCCCGAAGTGGTCACGCAGTTCCTCTGAAAATTGAAAAATTTGTTTAAAGTCTAAGAACTGTAAAAGAAATGGAAATATTTGTTAGCTATTTTTTAAAAATAAACTCAGTCGTAACGAAATTAGTCTCACATGACTTAATGTCATCTGAAGGTGTCCTAAGAATATAACATCATTGTATATTCAAAATATTTTAAATCCGTATTAGAATTTCTAAAAAGTTTTGTGTTATAAAAGTGAAAATTTCAGCCATAAAATACTTTATAGAATAACTCATTATGTACAGATGTATCTCAAAATTTCAATTAATAATAAAAGTCATACAGATAATTGAAAACGTAGTATAAATAAATTTATAATTTTTAAAAAGTTACTTACTGTCTGTGGTTTCCCAACTCAGTCCTCCAACGAACAATTTCCTGCAAAAAAATAAAATAAAATAATTGTTCAATAATATGAAATATAAAAATTAAACATTTAAACAATGTTCTATTTCCTATGAAAATTCTAAACTCTTGGAAAGCTTTATAGTTATAAAAAAAAAAACTATCGTACTTTAATCACGTTTAACTAATATAACCTTATCCAATACTCACTGCCATGCACAGACTCAAAAAAAAATAAAATAATAAATATTTAATGTACCTATCATTCAAGGAATCCTGGTTACCTCCGGTTGACCTGTAAAGCAATGTAATGAATTTTAATAAACTGATCTTAAAAATTTTCTGTCATTATTAAGGACTAAGATTGAAGCAAAAATTTGTTTTGTTACAAATCATTTCCAGTTATATTTAAAAAAGGAGTTTGACTTGACCCCTGGAAAAATTAGAATCAGAGTTAAAATATTAAAATTTAGTATTGACAATATACACAAAATGTAATAGAGAACCAGTAGTAATATACCAGTGTATCATTTGGAAAAGGGGCACTGGATAAATTCTTAAAGACATTTTGGTAAGGAATTTTATTTATTAGGTAATAGTTTATTAAATACTTCTTAGGAATATATAAATATATGCTCATATATAAATGTATTCTACAGTTGATTAAGTGACCTACATTAATGTCTACTCTTGAAATTTGGAAAAATATTTTTGTGAATAAAATTATTATCTTACAAGTCAAACTTGCAATATTAATACGAACATACCATTCCTAGAATAAATGAGTTCACTGATACAAGCTTATCATACAAAAGATACGAGTGTTTGTCCTTAACAAGAAACATAGGATTATGAGAAATAACCATGAGAAGACTGCTTTGCACACCACATAGACCTTGACTTAAACTTCAAATGAATGTGCTTGTCAACAAAAAATTAAAGTAAAAACTTGGAAAAAAGTGTATATAATATATATATATATATAATTATATTATATATATATATTATATATGTATATATATATAAGTTTATATATATGTAAAAATTAACGCAATGAGAGAGCAAAGTACTTTTTGATGACATTCATGTGAACCCGAACAATAGTTACAACTCCAGTTGACATACGGCTGCTCCTAAAGGAAATAAGATTTAACTTTTCCAAGTTGAACTCTGACTGCTGATTGGCCCAAAGAATTGGCATATGGTAGATAGACTGCAACTCTATTAAAAAGCTAAAAAAATTGTTTTCGCATTACAAGTTAATGATGGTCACTTCTTGAAACTTTTATAATATCTATATATGCACACGATATTGGACGTTTATATTTATGTATACGTATGTATATATATATTTATATCTCTCTCTTTCTCTCTCTCTTTCTTTAGTTGTCAGCAAAATATTATTATGTCTCAAGTCCTGATATACTTTTCAGCCTTTTCATATACAAATACAATTATTAGCTGCAATATTTTTCACTTTTCTGGCAGTGTGATGGTAGTTGTCTGTACTTAGATTGATCTTTTTGTATATCATCTAGGGCTGGTGATAAATACCGTAGGCACCAGTCACTCGCCGGTAATCAGTTGTTGGTCGGGTCACGGTTAGCCGGTTGCGAGCCGCCCGCCATAATCGCACTGGGTCGTTTGCCACCTGCAGACCAAGCCACATAAACTGGGTTAATGGCATTCCGACCTATCGGAAATTTTCGCATTGGCCCTAGTGACTCTGTGCTTTGATCACGCCCAAACAGCTTTGACATCGGATCAGAAATTACTCTACGCGTGACCCAGCAGGCAAGTGTGTGTCTGTGCGAGACTTATTGACTCTGACGTTATTGACTCGACTTCCAGTGCTTGTGTTGTGACGAAACATGACGGACTTGAACTTGACGTTGACTTCTCACAATAATTCAGACTCAGAAGTCAAATGTTAGGCTTCACACGTTTCAGTTCACAGATCCCAGGTAAGCGTACATATCGGTCAATCATATGCAATTGACTAACAACCAGAATTCTGCTGCAATGAATCAATGAGGAAGACTCAGCTGGCCAAAAATACATTTCAAAGTTATACGCACTCTATAAAAACATTACAATTATTATTTGCGTGTAATGTACACAAATTTGTTCATTCATGAGAATTACAACTTCTTTTCATCAATTACAAAACTAGAATAGAATTAACTAGGTAGGAGAGCAGAAATAAGGAGTTTACACAAAATTACAAAATTTTAAACAGATAAACGTATACCTCGCAACAACAGCACATATAAAGTTACAACTAATACTTATTCTTATATATGTATATAGATACCTTATCTTAATTTTGCAAAAAGAAACAACATGCAACATTTATTTTCATCTTTCCTCTACATATCAAGTTTTCTTATTAAAAAGTAGAATGCCAGCCGGTAATTATTTCTTTATGTTACGTTATACATAGGGATCACGTCCTTTTACACGCACACCTATATATTTCTATAGAGGGTGAGAGGAAGCACACCTCCAAATTTTTATTGTAGTTTCAAGATTATCAATATCAGAATAAATATGTCCACATCCAATATTAACCACAATTTTTATTAACCACGATTTTCATTAAATTTGAAGGTTACATCATCTTTCCCTATATTTTAACCCGCTAAGCCACATGCGGGGTAGAATTCTAGCTTGCTGATTTTTTATCAATTTTACCAGTTAGGAGAAAAATCGAGAATAATTTACAATATTTTTTCTAAAATTTTAGTATATTAGATGTAGATGTATGATTTTAATAATAATTCTACTTTAAATAGAACTAAACAAAAATGAAATTTGTATAAAAATTCGTAAATTGTTTTATATGTAACATATCAGAGATAACGATAGAAATTTACAATTAATTTTTGTTTTACATAGTTGAAATATCAATAGGATCAAATATCTCATTTAGTATGAATATACTATTTACGGTTTTTGTATTTATACAACTTTTATAAAAGCGAAATCTTTTTTTCAATCCAATAAATTTAAAGTTAATAATTTTCAAGGAGTTAGAAAAATATTTTTACAAATTTGGAATAAATACATTAAATATGAATATATAACTAAATTGAATGCTTTAATAAATAAGAATGGTACAATCTTGTATTAGCATCAAATGACCACAGATTAATAATCATTAAAATTAAGAACAAAACATTGTTCATTAATATTTAAAATATTTATAAATATCAATTGTTCATTGTGATAGTAATGCTTTTAAAATAACTAATGTCAAGTGAAACTTTTTCTTTATTTCACGTACAAAATAATTGATTTTTCTCCATTATCGAATTATGTTTCAACATTTACGATTTTCTGGATATTATAGATTTTGCTTCTGAAGGTATTTAAATATATATTTCTTAAGTTGTTGATACTACTCAATACAGAAAAAGTTGAACAAGCAAATCTTAGAAAAAAAATTGTCGTTAAATAAGAGTTTTAGGATAAGCGTTTACCCCACACGTAGCTTAGTGAGGCCACAGAAAATAACGTGGCTAAGGTCAAATACTTCTATAAGTTACAATCTAAAAATAGCTTACCCATATATGCAAAAACATACCCCAAACTATGCAAGAGTTTGCGATAATCCAAAGCTGTAGGGATATAAGTTTAAAAAAAAAAAAGTAGAATCCCTTTAGTATAGAACCCAAAATGCTGCGACAATGAAAAACAGAAAATAGGAGCGAATGTATAATTGTAATATCACAGAATATTTACATAAAAACTGTGTATTCCGTACATCAACGTCAGACTAAATTCTTCGGTGCTCAAATCGTCCAGTTCATCTTGTTTCGCTGAAAAAGGGGAAAGGCCAAGGTGCTGTGCCACCAGCCACCAACAAATCTTACAATCTATTAAATACTACTAAGAAAATATCACGGTGTTATCGAAGTAATAAAATATTATTACCCTCCCTGAATAATCTAAATATTTATATTAAAAATATTATTTTAAATTGCATCTTGCCGCACTAATACGTGAGAAAATTCGTGCGTGGAAACGAAATTCTCGAGGACGTGATACAATGTATTTGTAACATAAGATTAGAAAACGAGCCCAAGCATATAAAATAATTTGTCGATTAGATCATTAGAATTTTTCAACATTGGATAATTTATGGGACAATGCATGGGCGCGCCTTTTCCCAACTAGCGGCCGGCATTCCTACTTGTTTGACTCATTTCCGTTTTATTATTATTTCTAAAGTGTTCAGCAAAAAACGATTAGTACCTACGAATTCTCCACACTGCAGCGATTTAAAAACGGTTAACCAAGATAGTAATAACGCACGCTTCGTGGTTGATGGAAACGGATTACAATTTTAGGAACCTCGCGCATCCGCCATTTTGTCATTCGCGACTATTATATCGCATGAAGCAATTCTTACTTTAAGTTAAGCTTTATTGGAAAAATTCACGCGTATACCAAGTATAGAGCGAATTTAAGTCGATTTGAATTAGCATTTAAGTAGAAAATAGAAGACTAGGAGAAAAAAAGGTTACCTGTCCTCCTGAGACTCTTGGCCATTTTCTGCGGCGTCCCCGCCGCCGTTCTCTGCTTCACCGTTCTGCTCGAAGTTTTGATCGGCGATATCTTCGCTGAAGTCCTTGTTCTCCTGATCGGCCATTTTTTGATATTTAATTTATTTTCTTAAAAGAAACACTTAAAAACACAATTTGAAATCGTGTTTTTAGGAATATTTAAATACACTGCACGAGCTAACTACACTCTCACGTCCGTACTGATCGGCCGCCGAATGGAGAAGGGAGAGCTATGACTTGCGCTCAGTTTGACTCAGATTCCGCGCAAAGCATCATGGATCTCTTTTACCTCCCCCTAGTGTACCTCTCAACCAATCAGAATGTAGCAGTCAGGACCGTAGTTTGCACTTCTTAAATGGGAGCTTGTGATATTTTAAGGCTCCAGCTTTGGATATTATTCTTTACTTAGATAAAATTTCATTAAACTTATCATCATTTGAACATAGCTACGTTTAATTTTCAAAACGACCAATTATTAATTGTAATATATAAAACACCTTCTTCTTTTTATAGATCCAGAAATGTAGATACAACAAAAGTTTATTATTGTCATTTTTAGCATATAATTTATTATTTAAACTACTAGTAATACGTGTTATATAATTATATTATTTGAAAAGTTTTATTTTTGTATATATTGCAGTAATATTTTCAGTATTTCCACTTAATAGAGTCCAATTTAGTATTTCCACATTACATTCAAATAAGTTTCTGTACTTTAATATTTGTTATTTATTGTAGAAGCTATTGCAATTTATTTTGAGCTCTTAAATAAATTTGTAGAAAATATATTGTCATATTATTAAGTGTTATTAAGAGTACTATTACCACTCTTGAGTAAACTAACCTAGCTACTGAACAGCAAAGTCAATTTATTTAACTAAAAATATTTAAATTATTTAGTGATTAAATACTGATTGTTATTTTCGATAATATATTGTGAAATATTTATGTAAACATTGTAAAGTTTCATGGGAATTTTTGTACTATTTAAAATAACATTTATTACTCTATACAACATAATAACGATTCAACATTACCATTCGTTTTATGCAATATTATTAGGAGCTATATATCTGCTCTAAAATAGTATATTATATAATATTATATTTGTATATAAATCTTTACACTTTACAAAATAGCATTTAATTTTGTAAATAATGGTTAGATTTTATTGTATATCGATTTGAACAAACAATATCTATTTCAATTGTTTTCATAATATTTCACGTAAGTATAATTAATCAATTTTAATGTATAATACTTTTATTTATTAGTTTAAATAGCATAAAGGATTTTATTTAATTGTCAGATTGTAGGGAAAGAATCGAAATTTTGAGGCATTGATACGGCCCTGTAACATCAATCGATGTCTGCTGGGAATTCCATGATGCCAAGGGGGAACGGCGCATATAATGGCATGCATACGAAAATTTTGGGCGTGGGGAATGGAGCGAAAGCGAAGAGCCAATCAGACATGCAACAAATGTCGAGTACTACGTAGCAGCCAATAGGAGCCCGCCGACGAACCGGCTTCATTCAGTAGCTTGATTTCCCAGAATTCTATGCGTGTGGATTTCTAAGAAATCAATAAAATATGTGCCATCTCATTGTACTTCTTTTATATGTAATTCTTCTAATTTAATTTTATTATTTTTCATATTTATTTAATACTTTTTATTTACTATTTACAGCAGAAGAAAAGAGTTCAACGATCATGTTCAATAAAAGCGGGAAACGGTTACGTTGATTCAGCGTTCTCATTGTTTTACAGACGCTAGCAGTTGGCGCTGTAGTCGATATAGATGGCGGCATACGACGCCAATATATTGTTGTATGTATGGATTATCATTTATTTTTATTTCAGATTAAAATCAATCTACGTATTATATGAATATCTATTACATATTAAAAGAAATTTATTCTGGAAATTTTTTAATTTAAAATTTCTAATAAATAGTATCAATTTTTATTCCATTCCCTTATCTAATATAATGATTAATTAATTATTATTATACTATTATACTATTACACAATTTAATCTTTATTCGAGAAATTTTCTTTTCAAACGATCATAAATACAGCAATTAATAATTGTTGTAACTAATTGTAGTTTAATCTATAAATACTGACTTTTTTGTTTACACATAAGACTTCGTCAGTTCTTTGTTTGTTAACGTCATGTCCTCAGTATTACAAAATTTGTAGGTTGTTGTAAGAAAAATTTTCTTTAATCAAAGAGCAAAAGATTATTTTTGAATTGACAAAATGCCTGAACAGAAGGTAAAACTACATATATTTCCCCCAACGTTTCTAAAGCAACATCATAAGGGGAAACTTGTACTTCCCTTCCCAATATACACTTTGTAGATTTTAAGGCTACAGGATGTCTGGCGTACTTGCAATAAAATACGAGCTGCGATATTTCGTGTTGGATTTAACTTATGGGATTATTATAAACCCTTAGATCCTGATAATAATTGTTTAATTTCAGGTATATTTATATAAATGATATTTAAACTTTTATCGTGTATATATATGCGTATATACACGTTCTGTTTATTTATTTCATAATATTGAATAAGATATTAACAAATCATTCATACAATATTATTCATATTTTGCTGTATTTTCATTATATATATACTAAATTTTATGTGGACCTACACATACAGTTTAAATGTTCAATTTAAATCGGTCTACCACTCAAATATCTATTAAACTATTAACGATAGAATAGAAATGTTTCATTAATATTGATAGATATTTATTAACAACATTTGTAGGATATCAGCGGAGAGTAGAGCGTATGTAGCAAAGTTCAACTCTTGACATTCGAATATCGTTACGAATAAGTAGAAATTAATTACTTTAAATGCTTAAACAATTATTCATGTGTTACTGATTAACAGATATATACGTCAGAGTTTATACATGTATTATATTAATTTCTATTAATTTCTATTAATATGATGTATTATATGGCGGGCGAAATCATTGACATGATCACATTCTTCGGAAAGTGTCGCGAAAATTACCGATAAGTAACACGATGGTGTTGTAAAAAATATCTCGATTGACGATATTTATATACTATCAATTATCGTTATGTATTATGTAAACGGCAAAAGTATCTATGTATATACAGAGGAACGTTAATCGAAAACCATCAGTTTTGTAGAATGTTATAGTTATCGTCTTTGTAATTCCAAATCGAAATATTAGTATTTACTGTGAAATTGGAAAACATAGTATTCTATAATCCACGGTTCACAAATATTGAGGAGACGTCGACAGTATACGTATCATGTGTCTTTATACCAAAAGTTGTGCAGTAGTGACTTTGGTCATCAACTTAAATATTGTCAGTATGCACAGTTAGAAATGTCCCAAAATTTACATTTCTGTTTTATGTTTCATTTTCGGATAAGACACCTTTACTCATAGAAAACCAGTAAAAATTCAACAATTGCCATTATTGTGTAAAAAAACAAAGTTTGTCACATAAATAATTTTTTAAACATTTTCACACCTCTTATAGATCCTAATAAAATTTGATTTACTTAATCCATTCGTATCAATCTTATTTCGGCTGAAATATAAAGCTACATAATTTTATCATAAACATCTATTTTAATTCACTTTTTTAAGTTATAAATAGTCTACGAAGGGCAGAAACGACTAGAATTATAAGTGTAATAATAAACATTTCTAAATACATATCTAATTTATATTTAGCTATGCTGTACAACATTATGAGTTGAACTTATCATATGATTTAAATGAATTAATACATTATAGTAAAAATTAATTTTCAAGTTTGATCAAAATTTGGTGTTGGTTATACATGACCATGTGACACTCAAAGTGTGAATGGTTTTATTCGCAACTTATGACTACTTTTCAGAAATGTTGACCTTAAAATAAAAATGAAATGAATGTGGTATCGATACAATGGTGTACCACCTCATTGTCATTCTGTAGTTTGAATCACTATGTCGATTAGTGAATAAAAAGAGGTTGCTCTATTCAGTTTCCATCAAAATCATCATATTTTTCTTGTAGAAATATTTTTAACACTAGAACTACAGAGCACTGAACTATATTAGTATACATTGCTTTATAATAATGACAAGATTTTATTTATTAAGATTTCCTCCAAATTTGATATTAATATGTGCTTTGATAAGACAATTTATAAGAAAAGTTTTCAAAAAAATTCTTAATAATTTCATTAAAAAATGAAAAAAGAATCAGTAGCGAGTTATTTTTATACATTTGGTAGTTCTAACGTTAAAAGAGTATAATTTAACAATTTGAAGCAACAGACTGTTCAGGTATTTCAGAAATTCCTAAAAAAATGTTGCAAAGAGTTAGCACACCATTAAGTGAAAGAGTGTATCTGTGAATTCAGGTTGAAAACAACTTTTTAAACATCAACTTTAATAAGTTATGATGTAACTTCATGTAATATTCAAACAAAATATTTCATAAACCAAATTTTTTTATCATAAAGACCAATATTCTTTTTATATGTAATTATAATTTGCTTCTAATAATGTTATCAGAAATATGGTTCAATTTTAAAAAACACAGTTATCTTTTACATATCTATACATAAAGAAATTAATGATATCAGATATTATATCTCCTGAATTCATACTTTTATTTGAAACATTTCTTATACCATTTATAGTTTCTCAGATATTCCAATAAATTGATTTAATAAGAATATACTTCATGACAGTGCAATTGTGTTACGCAATTCATATCTTTTGTTTTCCATTATATTTGTAATATTTTAAGTACAGCTTTATTTTTAATTGAAGAATTCACAGTTTTATGATTTGTAGCTGTGTACTTTACGTAATTTTTCAGATATAAACATACACTTAAATTATTATTGAATTTTTAAGTCAATATTCTTTTATACTGAGCTTCAATATGCAATTATTTTAATAGCATATATCAAGGATGATTCTATAAATGCTTTACTTCAAAATTGATAACAGAATTAAATATGTACAAAATTTCAGTTCTTCTTTTTTCTAATTTATATTTTATATACCAACATTTTTCATGTAGCATGAAGTAAAAGTATATAAAATTAGTACTAAGTCCAATATTCAGTATATATATGTAATATTCGATCTTAGATTATGTAATACAATATTATTATTAATATACAGAGTCGAAGTTTATTTCTGTATTGGCTGGTCCATTGAAAGATAAAATTGGTTTATCCGACAAAGAAACTTATGATTTGGCTGATTATTTTCGTGTTCAGGATGGACGAATACTTTACACACAGTTTTGTACAATTATTCATGACAATGGTATGAATACTTTATCTATAAAATATTTCTTAATATCTTAAAATAACTTTAGTAAACGTTTACTTATGAGTCAGTTCAATTATATTGTTATTCAATTCAATGCAATTAATATTAAATTGTGGCCATTATTGTAAAAAGAATTGTCTAAAAGTTCTATTTATTTAAAATGAATGAATTAAAAGGTAGCAAAAAATAAGAAAACAAAATGCAATTCGGAATAGAATTCCAGTTGTAGAAGTTACAGTTTATCACGAACCATTGTAACAACCACTGTTCAAGTTGAAAACCACTGACTTCGGTTTAGTAGTGGAGTCACCGGGGATCTCAAAATATTTGTACAGATTTTAGCGTTATTTTTTAAATAACGGTGAGGCAGTAACGACAAACATTTAAAGTTCCATTTCTGCATGTTAGTCTCTACATTTTGCTAATCATTTTACTAAAAATACGTTTGGTTTGATAGCACATTTCCATTACAAACAAATAATAGATAGCCGAAAATTCTCGTGGAAAATTTCAGTGGCACTATAGCGTGGTTAAGAAGAAAAGAATTCGTGGTTGACCGCTATACCTGGCCCGGTACCGTTAACTGAACTACACATTTGGGCGAAATTCATTTCCTTATCTACAAATCTCTACTACCGTTTCTTTTGCATATTATATAGTCATAATATTATATACTCATATTATATACTTATAAACATAGACATCTATAATTTAACTAAAATATTATGTAACGTAATATGTAACAGTAATATTATACATATAACGTACATGTATAAGTGATCATTACTTTTATTATAGTACCTGAATTCGATAAGAACAAACCGCTAATAACTGGCTTGGAATGGGAAGATCCCAATCACGTGAATCGATTAAGTCCAACGGAATATCGAAAATTATGTCTTATTCTTACTCAAATTGCTCTTTTTGTAAATAAAAGACAGCTTGTCTTACGACCTTATTTTCAGGATTACGAATTGGTGCGTGAAATAGTTTATTTAAATTTATAGAGTAAGAAGGAAAACAAAATTACATTAGAAATTAAGAAACATGATGCGAGAAGAAAATATACATTTATTTAAACACTAGCATTTAAAATAATATTAATATTATTTCAAATTTTGTTGGTAAAATTTTTATTAATTTTCTATCAATCTATGATTTAAATTATATACACCTATTTCGTTGTTACAAAAATTAACACTTTATATTAGAAATTATGTTTGATATTTTTACAATTTTACTATTGTTTTTCTGTCAATTTTATTCACTATATTAAATACTGTATATGAAGAAATATCAAAACTATTATATTTCTTAGTATTTATTAGCAGTGCTCCTAATTTGATGTTATTCATATTTATAGCATACCTATATGTACAGAACGCAATAGAAAAATAACTTTATTCAGTTTATTCTTAGTATGTCATTTAGTCTCAATATTTTTTTAATTTACTTTTCTATTTTTTGTCATTTTTGTTTCATTATTTAAATTGTTTTATATTTTTATCTATTTCTTATTAAAAGTATGTTTCCTATGCTTTTTGTATTTATTTACAGTGATATGGTAATTTTCGAAAAACAAATTATAATAAATCAAACACATTGTTACTTATAGATTGCAAAGAATGTTGGCACAGTAACATTTACACATTTTGGACGAATTTTGAAGTTCCTCGGCATTGTACTTGCCTGCAATGAATATTCTTTACTTGTAAAACGATTTGCCAAAGATGCCTACACAGTTAATTACATAGCCTTCTTGCAAGCGGTTGACGAAGTTCAGTCTTACCTGGATAAACATGGAATGTTATCTCTTGGCGGAGTAAAATTTTACAAATTTTATATAGTTTTGTAGAATTAGTATACTGCAAATTGATTATTGTATGCTATTTTGTACTATAATATTAATTGAAAACACACTAAACGTGTGAATTTTCTTCATATCCAATTATTTAATTCTAAAATTAATTTATTTTCAATCTTACATTATATTATAAGAACAAATCATGGATACAATATGATTTTTTTATAAATTCATTACATTATTATTAGATTATTTGCAGTATTACATTAAAAAGTATTCATCAAATAAAAAGAGATTAAAATGTGATATGGGAAACATGTAAAATTTCATTATCTGGAAAAAAATGGGTTTAATATACCGTTTTTCTGGAGTCCAGATATGTACAAACTTTTTACCATTTATTTTTTTGTACTTCTACATGAAACTATAGATGATACTTGTTAAATCAAGGAGAACTACACGTAATTTCAGAATAATTAGAAGTAATACTTTTAATAACAAGTATATTTAATTTAATGAATTGCAGTATTATTTCAATACATTATTAGAAATATAAAACAAATTATCTAGTATTATGTAGTCATGTGTTCATTAGGAGAATCTTATTGGTAAAACTTACATTAAAAGATAAATTATATATAATATAATTCAAAAGGAAAGAGAAAATAAATATTTCACAGTTATAAAATTTCTGGTTGTAAATTGACGTATTGATTTAGTTTGCTTAAGTAATTCATAAATAAATACATAAGTTGTTCATACTTTTTAAATGTATGGAGGTATCATATATATTTCATTTAACATTTATCTAACTTTCTGTTAATTTCATATAAATAAATGAATATAGTAAACAATAATGTTCTTGAGATGTTAATAATACAGTAATTGTATATCTGTACGTAAGGTTTGATTGCTTTCTTCTTGAAGCTTATATTAATATTCTTATAAAGGGTAATAATAATTTATTACTTGTATCTTCAAAATTATGAACAACAATTTTTATTACTTGTTCTTAAGTCTTTTATCAGACTTATTGAATGTATATTTCATTTTGAAAAATATAGCATGCTATGTGCATCGTATCACAATTTAGATGTAGAATAAAGCAGTAGGAGGAGGAAGATACAATTTAATGATAGAATTATAAAAGAGAATGTAGATCATTGAGCAATAGAATGCACTCATAGTATAGTGTTTACCTTTTACTATAATAACTATAATATTATCGAACAACTTCATACACTGCTCATAATTTTTATATATGAATTTTGTTCAATGTCTTGAACATAAAGTAAAAATACAATACCAAACACTATATGTAAATAAATCTTGTGATCATTGACTAAAAAGAATATTATCAACTTTTACTATATTTTTTGTTTTTCTATTGTTTCCTCTTTAGTTTAATTATTAATGAATAAATGTAAATTATTTTTCTCTATGTTAATGATAAGTGTACTATTTTTATCTACAATTGTGCAAACATTATTTTTTACTATTTTCTTTCTGTTGAAATGATACAACGTTACATTCCTTTTAACCCTTTCGATCCAAGTTTTGTCTATTGGGATATTCTTTTTCTTTTTAGAGTGACTTTATCGAATTTGAAACTTGTGTGTTAATATTTCAAACAGTGTATTGCCAATAATATTGAAACACATTTGAGAAGACAAAATATTTTTTATATTGGATTATATGACTTGTATCTTGTTTGAGAATTAGGACAATTAATTTACTACTTCACACAAAGAAGCAAGCACAACTGATAAAATCCTAGAGAAAATACTAAAAATGGTTTTTCTACAACTTTCTCGTGTAGATCTATACTGAAAATTTAAAATATGTTTTGAAGAACTGTATGGATTATATACATTTTAAAAATTTTATAAAAATTGGCTAATATTGCAGTGAGTAACAAACGGTTGAAGATGGTGATTTTATATTATATATATATAAAATACATACAGAATTGAAAAAATCTATATTAATAATTTTCAATATAGGTTTACTTAAAAAGATTGCGCAAAACTGCTTTTAGTATTTTCTCTGTAATTCTATCCAATTCCGATTCTCTTAACATTCCTCATCCATACCATATAGTAAATAAATTGTTGTAATTATCAAAAAAGTTCAAGTCAGTGATCCAATATTATAAAGTGATCTTTCTAAACGTATCTCAATCTTATTATGACTATTTGACTCGAGAGTCCTTTTGAGTAAGATATAGATATATATGATCTGCAGTAAAGTTAAATCCTTATTGAATTCTCCATTTCTTACGGTGTATTTTATACACATCTTTATATATAGAAATTTATAATAATTATCGATATTGCTATCACCTCATCAATTTCAATGATTTCTTTTAACACGTTGCCGACATGAATATTTTGAACAACTTTTCTCTATACATAAAACCACTGCTCGTCTTTAGTTTTTGAAGTATTAATAATAAACTATGGCTATTTATAAGTACATTGATTTCAGTGTATGTATACCTACGTGTCTGCGGTAGTGTTTGTAACAAATGGGTATGTGTTTGCCTACTGTTTCTATCTTACACATATGAATGGTTTCCTAAAAATTTGTGTGTAATTAAAAAAAAATGATTTCTGGGTGATTCTCAGCATCTATTTTGCCATTATGCGCTGGAACACTTTGTTTTCGAGTTATTAACGAAAATATGAACCAATCAGAGCGCAGCATCGGCGAATGGATTCTAGTTCTGCGTCAGGTAGTGCTAACCGTGGCGTTGCTGTTAGTCATACTCGAATTCGATTGCCGTGGCCGTGCTATGATTGGTCCGTGTTTCTTTTTAATAACTCAAAAATAGAGCATTTCGGCAAAATTGCGCCTTAGTCGAATAACAAATAACATGTCAAGATATATTCGTTATTCATTCTTTTATAACAATTTATCATTAATTTATTCCTCTTTTGTCTTTTGTCAAATAATGATACATTAAGGACAATGTATGTCGAGTTTGTTCTCGATTTCGTTCTTGATTTAATTTATAAAGTGATCGAATTTCTTGACAAAAATTGATATATGTAGATAAATAAAAATTATAATAAAAAGATATAATAACCTTATACATTTTTTAAATTCTCTTATAAACTTATTGTTAGTTCATAAAAACTTTAATTTTTTATGATTTTTGTTAATATATTTCCGATACTTTCATTTTCAGAAGTATATCGACTTAAATGTTACTTTGATTGTATATATATTTTTTATATTTTTAAATATAATTTATTTTCAGTGGAAATGCTGGAAAGGTTAAGGTAATGATAAAATAGTGTTTGCTATGGAAAAGGATACTCTCGAATGGTTAAATTATGAAGATATTATTATCAATTTTCAGAAATGAAAATCTGAAAATGAAAAATGAAATTCTTTTAAAAGTTAATTCATAACTATAATGTATTTTTGCACATTTTTTGTTATATCAGAAATTCTTTTGTTATACAGTTATTATTATATTAGTGTTTGTGTATTCTATTATCAATACAAATTGTAAGTGACATTATTTAAAATTCCTTTAGATATAACTTATATGAATAGAGCCCCATTTTTAATTTTGCCCACACTTCGCTAGAAGTTTGATCCGGCACTGCTTGACAGCTATTGATGTGTCGAACTCAGGCTTGACTACAGTGCTACATGCACGTATACAACTAATAATACTATTAAAATTCATTTGTTTTCCGTGATTGACGAATAATAATTGTATCAGTGTGTTTAAATAAAGAATAACAAATAATAAATAAATTCGTCATTCAGGAATAAATTAAATTTCGCCTAATTTTTACTTGTAGCTCGGTATAGGTGTAGGATATGCATATGATGCCGAGAAGCTAAGTCCACCAGTTGCCCACAACTGACGTCACAATATAATTAAAAATGGTGGATAGTGTAGAAGACGAAGCATTTATTACGGTAGAAGCGATATAAATAATTTTTGTAAATATTTATACAAAATGAGATACGGTAAAGATACCCTTTTCCCTCTATAACTATGATCACAGTGACTCTGATATTTCATGCAATTGTTTCGAACGTATCGAGTTGAGTTGCTAGAAGAATATCTCAAATATACGTCTTTTAAATATTTATAATCTCTCAGAAGATGCAAAATAAGAAATTTTTAGCATTTCAAAATCACATTAATTTAAAGTGCAAAAATATAAATAATAAAAAATATGAAGCCATAAAGTTTCTTGTATGCGAAGGTGTCACTTCTGTGATACCTTCTTCTCAGTGTACTAGGATTGTCACTGAGCACCTTGGGTTATTTTCACTTCGTAATGTTCGCGATTTCTATGGTTCGAGTTCTGTTCTGTTCGCGGTGTCTGTAATCGTCTGTTTGCGATTTCTTGTTAGTCTTGTTCGTAATTTCTGTGTATTCTAGTTCGCGTTCTCTGTGTAATCTATGAGTTCTGACGATTCTTGTTGCATTCTGTCCGTCGTCGCATGGGTTTTGTCGTGATTGGTTATGGTAGTTTTTGGTGGAGGAATGTAGCGTTTTTTAATTAATTGTGAAAATGATGGAAGAAGTGTGTTTGAAGGAGTATATCTGAAGGAGTGGAAAATGGTCAATGAGGGATTATCGTGATTTATTGTAGGGTTGTCTAGTTTTCTTCGTATCTTCACGTGCGTCGCACGTGGTGTCCGTTCGTCGGGGTAAAAACTGTCCGCGTGCGGGCGCAGTTCGTATTTTGCACCTTCTACCTGCCTTTTATTTTATGATTTACTCTGAACGCAGTGTTAGGTACGGACAACCTTCGGTGTTGCCATCGCAACAAACTTAATATTATAAAATATAAAAAATACAATTGAAAAACTCAAATTTGAACTTAAAGCTAACCTGCATAATATATGTCAATAATATTATCAAGAAAATGTCTGTCAATATGCATTTTTAACACTAGAACTACCAAACCAGTCATTTTGACTGGTCCCTAGATTTTCTTTTGCAATTATTAAAGTTATAAGAATGTTTTCATCAGAAATTTTTGGATGCACTTCTTTAATAACGTACATGTTACAGTAAGAATTATACGATGTTTTGATACATGCAGTTTCGTTATTATTACGAAGCAATGTAAATCGTTGCATTTATTGTTCTAGTAAATTCTAGTAAATTATAATAAAATTTTTAAAAATTGGAAGCTTTCATATGAATAGCCTACGGAGTTTTATGTAGAATAAACATTGTCTACATTCATTACAAGACATTGAAGGTACATAAACATTTATTTATTAACCCCAACTTAACCATTGAAAAATGTATGTAAACAATACGAAAGGAAAAGTGAAAGCGAAAGGCGCGAAAGTGTTGATCACGTCGTTGCAGTGGTAACGTTTTCCTCAGAAACAAACTATTCTTTCTGCTCTACTACTTCCTACTACCTATGTCACGGTCTACGTCTGTCATTGTAGCTCCCAGGCGGCCATGTTTACTCTACTTTTGGCAACCCTGCTGAGGAGCAGTGATTGTATAATCGTGGGCTGTCGGCCAACTCTCGGCCCTTACGAACACATGAGTGAAATTTTGAGGTAGCTCATTCGTTTCCGCATACAGCGCGGCTCACATTTTGCTATAACATTTGAACTAAAAAAGATATCAAAATGATGGAACTAAAAATTTAAAAAATTGGTTTTATTGATGTATGCTGAAATAGATTTTCTAATTAATTTTTTTGTGTTTTAAAGAGTAGTAAAAAACGCAATTCAGTCGATTGACCGGATGGGACAAGGATATGGATCTCTCTCTCTCTCTTCATTTTTTCATGGAAAGTATTCACCATTTTTTTATGGTGTCTGTTAACACGTTCCGAGCGAGGCCGTTTTTTAAAGACTTTCTATTTAGAACGCGTGGGGCGTTTGTAATCGCGTTGTAATCGCACTTTTGCGATTAAATAAGTAATAAAATTTCTGCTGTTTCAACAAAAGGCAGTCGAAAATAAATGATCGCTATGTAAATGCTATAAAATGTAGTATACAAGATATTAAGATGTCTATATTTGACTCTACGATAAGTTTTTAAAAAATTCTTCGCTTTTCGATTAGAATTGCAAGCGGCCTGAACAAAAAGTTCAGCGTGGTTCGTATACGGTCCATGTGGCACGGAACGTGTTAAACAGTGATAATAAATGTTTCCAAAAACTAATATTATTCACAAAGTTTTCCAAATAATTTATATATGTTGCGGACACATATGTACGTAATATAACAATGGCAGGTGTAGCCGCCCGGCTGTTTTTACCGTGGGGGTCGGCTGTCCGAGACGATATACATATCGTGGCTGCAGCATTCACTTCAAATAATTTTAATTTGATTAATTTCAAAGTGCTCATTTCTTTAAAAACACGTCCACAGAAGGGACACATGGCTATACTTCGATTTTTTCAATTGTTATTAATAACCTCCTGCATTTGTTTAAAACAATTGCTAACTAAATGAGGAAAAAATCATTTTTAACTGACACCATTTTTATTAGATAGTCTTATGTTTTTACTATAAGCTTCTAAAAGTTAATTTTCAGCGGCTTGTTAGATTAGCTGTTACAATTTAACACTTTACCGACCGGCAAGTATTTCAGAATTTTTCGAGATTCATTATCCATGATTGAAAACTTTTCAGTGGATCTCTCAACGCTGACACCAATTTTTATTGTAAATCAACATGACATCCTCAGTAATGTTATTTAATAATTTGGTTATAAATTACAATGTAAAAGCAGTTTGTTAGGCTTCATTTTGTTACAGTGCAACTATTGAAAGTCCTAATAATAGGCTTGCGGTGAGTAAAGCGTTAATTAGAAAAGGCATATTTTATATTTTCATTATAGGCGCAGCCGCCGAGATACAGTGGGGCTAGCATTGAATAGCATGGTCAGACACTTTTCGGAATAATACAGTTCTTACTGTTGAGGCTTTCGTGTGTAAGCCGTGTCCTTGTGGAATTATATTTCCAGCGTTTCATAAACATTGCAGCTAGCTTCACCAAGGAGTCGAAAGACTCATTGATGATGCTTACGAAAAGTTAGGAAAATAATTCGAATAGGACACGGCTTACATCTGAAAGCCTTAATAGTAAGAATTCCATGCCGCCAGGACGTGGAAACTTCAAATCTTTGATTAGGAAACTTTTCGGAATATTGTTTCGGATTTCTGCAACAATATGTTGAAGTCTTTAGTGATTATTGTTTGACAAATTTTTTGTTTCGCACTTCCATTTCTTAGGACTTTCTAAGGATTATGGAAGAGGTTAGCGTAATAAATTTATTATCCCTGTTGATATCCCCTTTTGACCATCGTCCTAGGTATTAAATATCCAGATTCATCCTTGTTTTCTAATGCTAAGTGTAAGAACTTTCGATGGTGTAGGCAATGTAGTATTTATTAAGATCTAGAAGGAGGGCACCGTGGCATCCTACAATGGGTAATATTTTCAAACATTATGTTTGCGTTTCTCGAATCTCATAAGCTTGTTTGTAACCATTTGGGTGTGGATCGATTTTGCAGTCTTTCAGTGTTTGCTAGTAACCTTCATATTGTGGGAAAGAGTAGTCTATTGTTGGAGGTTTGTTGCACCCTAAGGTAGATACACCACATCTGTCTATACGTAGGCTTAATAATACAACAGAACGTTATCTATTTAACAGAATGTTACTATTATGTTTGACTATGCTAACACCGATATATTGCTATCAAAACTGGCGCAGTCAAAATCAACCTAATCCAGTTTTGTTAGCACCATACTGGTGTTCGTATCATTTCTGTTTTATCAAACATAGTAGTAATCTAAAAATACCGGTATTTTACTGATATTCAAAATAACGATTCAGTCTTTGAACACTAGAACTACCGAACAATAAATCCAACGATATATATTGTTTTGTAATAAAACTTCATACAATTCTTATTGTAAAGCATACGTCATTAAAGCCGTACGTCCGAAATTTTTTTATGAAAACATTTTCATAACTTCAACAATTGCGAAAGAAAAAACTAGGGACAAGTCAAAATGACTGGTTTGGTAGTTCTAGTGTTAAACTAATCCTCCTTGATCTTTAGATATGTAGAGAAATAATTAAATAAAAGTATAAGTAATCTTTGCGATTGTTTACACATAGGTACATAGATTACTTTCCGATCCTTTGCAATATGTTTGCGGATATTATATGTACTGCATTTCTATTTTTATGGAAAACTTGTGACAAACGGATAGGTACCATATATGCATAGGTCACTGCACCGATGCTCGTAGTTTATTGCAAATATTTCGAAAATTATAAACGAGTGCCGGTTATATGTACCGAGAAAAGTTGTTCGAAGCGTTCATTTGTGCAACATATTAACAAATCATTAAAATCGGTAAGGTGGTAACGACACGGATAATTTACGAATTTATTTTTACCATCAAACTTGTTTATAGATATATGTTTTCTTATTCTACATAATGTTTTGCAAAGTATATTTTACAAAAATATATCTTGTATTTTACACAAATTTATTTCTATTTTTAATTTATTTCTTATTTATTTGTACATATTTCTCTTTTTAATGTATTCCTATTTAGTTCTATTCTTTTTTTCCTACGAATATCTGAAATACTTTTGGATAGACAATCTCCCATATTGTAAATGTATTTAATACTTTTCACAAATTTGCCTTATACATTAATCCTATTTCTGTTTGGTGAGATTCATTTATTAATTACATACATTTATATCGTACAAATTGAGATTGGTACGACGATATATGCGAATAATTATTATATCTCATGTTGTAAGCTAACTGCTGGTACAATGTACATTCTGAATTGTTCAAACAAGCTTTGAATAAGTACAGTACTTCATTAGAATTCGTGATAATATTTTCAACTAATATTCTCGTTAGTTTAAAGTAAAATGTACATTAAATTGTATGTATACAATGCATATAAATTGCACTTTAAAAATATTTCGACAGTTACACTTAATTTCTTTTGTTGCTGGAATCGAATATTGAGTATATTTAAATATACAGAGAATAAGAAAAGCGTATATTGTATGTGTTTTCCAATTTTGTAAGAGAATTGTTGTAAATTATTGTTTTAACTCATTTGAAAGGAAATACTAGATCAGTTTCCTGGTCGAATTATCACAGCAGAACTACCAAAACTGCCTCGACCAGAAATCGGTAAAGTGATGTCCAGCAAAGTGTTTAAGAAGCAAACAGTTTTTCATCCAGTGATGGAAGAACCCAGAAGTAGTATGCCCTTAAGAGAAATTATTTTACGAATTCAGAAGCACATTCTCGAGAACAGAATCCGTATTTCTGAATTTTTCAAGGTTTAAAATACGTCTTATTTACCATATCTGTACTTAGTATATTTACTCAGATGAAATTATGTTAATGATCTTTAAATGAACTATTTAGGGTCAATGTGGCCCCACTCAAATTTATGCTAATAACAATTTGATGTTTAATTAATATATCCATCTATTAGGTCAATCGGAAAGTTCTGTCCATTTAGCGTCGAGTAGCCGTAGCTCGAACTGTGGGTAACTATAACCTCTAAAGTAAGGCTAACTTTTTAGTTTGAACATCTGTTAATAAAACTTAGTACACAACAATTTATGCTTGCATCAATAACTTCGTTTTTTTCTACATTGAAGATGTCGGAATTTGAGCCGAATAAGCGTCATTTGCGCGAAGTGTTAGTCTTTTGTTTCAATTGGAAGAAAACGGCAGCTGAAGCTCATTGAATGATTGTAGACGTTTATGGCGATAATGCTGTTTCCGATAAAAACATGTAGAGAGTGGTTTCGACGTTTTAAAAATGGTGATTTTTCTTTGGAGGACAAAGAGCGTTCTGGACGGCCACGAGTATTCGAAGACGAAGAATTGCAGAAGTTGGTGGATGAACATCCATGTCAAACGCAAAAACAAATTGCAGAAGCGTTAAATTGTGCTCAATCTGTCATTTCCGACCGTTTAAAAGCCTTAGGGAAGGTCTACAAGGAAGGAAAATGGGTCCCATATGAACTCAAGCCAAGAGACATTGAAAGGCGGAAAACCATCTGCGAAATTTTGCTTGCTAGGCAACAAAGAAAGGGGTTTCTCCATCGTCTCATCACTGGGGATGAAAAATGGATTTATTTTGACAATCCTAAACATCGAAAAACCATTTGTGATCCTGGCCAACCCTCAACATCGACGCCAAAGCAGAATATTCACGGAAAAAAGGCTTTACTCTGCATTTGGTGGGATCAGGAAGGTGTGGTATACTATGAACTGCTAAAAACTGGTCAAACAGTCACAGGAGATCTCTACCGACAACAAATTATCCGTTTGAGTCGAGCATTGCACGAAAAACGACCACAATATGAAACGAGACAGCGTAAGGTGATTTTGCTGCATGACAATGCTCTGCCTCACGTCTCAAAAATTGTCAAGGAAACGATAGAAGCACTTCGCTGGGAAGTGCTACCACATGCGGCTTATTCACCAGACTGTGCCCCATCTGACTACCACTTGTTTCGGTCGATGGTACACGCACTTGCTGAGGAACGATTTAATTCGTACGAAGATCTCGAAAAATGGATCTCCGCCTGGATAACCTCCAAAGATGAATCATTCTTTCGACGCGGAATTCGCTTGCTGCCCGAAAGATGGGAAAAAGTCATCGCTAACGATGGACAATATTTTGATTAACGTACTTTTTCATTTTCTTTCATGAATAAAGCTTTACTTTTTGTAAAAAAACGGACGGAACTTTCCGATTTACCTAATAGTACATCTACTTATGGATTTGTATCAAATTTTACCATCTCATCATGTTTTTATTCATCATTTCGATGGAGATAAATATTAAATATAATTTTGTTGAATCATATTTCTCAAGTACATTTTCAAATTCCACTTAAAGGTTACATATGAACAATATTTTTTAACCTGTTTCTTGAAAGTCATTAGTTTCAATTTGGTTCTTTTTGCACTCTTGCACGTTACGTAAATTAATTTTTATTTAATACTTATTTTATAGTACGCAGTATGCGTTGAAAATCTATTACTTAAAATGATGTAAAATAATATTAATTATGTGTTTAATACATTTAATTATTTTTTAATACATTAGAAAACATCAAAGTAAAATTATATATACGAAATAATTTTCCTTTGCAACGGAATGAGCAATACTTATTCAATAAATATTGTTGATATTCGGTTATTCGAATTAACATGTTGACTATTGTATCACCCATGTTTGTACGATGAAATTATTTCTTCATACTTAAAAATTACATTTTTAATAGGGAAGAAAAAATAATTCACACCATAAATCTTAACTTCTTGGTTTATCTGATCCAATTTTGTGGTTGTTGAAGCGATGGTTAAAGTGTTAAAGATTAGCTAAAATTAAATAAGTTTTACAAGACATCGTTAATAAAAATATTTTATGATTAAAACGAATAATACAGAGATTTGATCCTCTGAACATCGGGAAAGTGACAATTTCACAATTTAGAAGAGGGTTAGATGGTCTCCAAGTTTCCACTTTAGGACGTTTGTATCTTGCGGAATCGGAAATTGACGCTCTTATATCACTTTACAAAGATCCAAATGATCTCGACCGTATGTGTTGGCGTACATTTTCAGATGATATCGATCAAGGTATTAATTATTAATAAACGAAATATGTCCAATATACAAGGGAATTCCATTTTAAATTGTCAAGGCAAATATCTCGAAAAATATGAACGATATGGAAAAATGTTTTTAATAGAAGTTGTATGGGTTAACAGGAGCGCATTAAATTTTTGATTATTCGACCCCGAGATGATCTTGGAAAGTCTTAGAAAGATCGAATTTAAAATTTTTAATTGGAACTCATATTTGTTATTGTATATTACAATACTGGCATTGAGCTGTTTTAGAAATACTATCTGACGCAATTTAGATATTTGTTTGCATATTTGTTGAGATATTTTCCCTGGGAATTTAACTTATTGTCACATTATAGCGACTTAAACTAGTGTTGAAGATTTTAAACAAAGTCTAACAAACACAAATATTATGTTTTTCTTTTTAGACGAAATCAAGTTTTATTTTTTTGTGATCGATATTTAAGCATTGAAGAAAGTGTAGCAATATGAAAAATATTAATTGTCTTTTTTCTTTGGTAACATTTTTAGTAATGAAGACGTCATAATAACTTTAGTTACAAAGAAAATTGTTTGGCAAGGAGTTAATATGGGAAATCTTTGATAAAAATTAGTTTAGCAGAAGTCAAATTTGAAAATTTTGTGTAAACGTTTATTGTTTTCTTACTTATAAACATTCTTATTATGCAAATTTAGTGTTCACCATCAAAGAACTGGAAAAATTGCCAAATTTGAGAATTGTATCACCACCAACTGAGGTGATACAATTGAATCGGAAAGGAGCATTTAATTGGCAATGCGAAACAAAGGATACAAGAAGCCTTTGTGAAGAAGTATTACAAAAAATTCGATTTCGTGTAAATGAAAGAAGAATTTTGTTGAAACAGTTTTTCAAAGATTATGATAGGTATGGCCATTTTATTCTTCGTTCTTCTTTGTATATTATTCAAGATATGTAATTTTTAATCATGCAATATGTTGCATGTCGCTATTGATCGTATTTTTACACAGTGACTGGCATAAGTGGTCACACACATTTTCAGAATGACTTTTTTACAAATGTAGCAAATGACTTTAGTTATTTTGTTGAGCTGGAAGGATTAGTTTTTAACAGACGACGTACAATACAAATTTTAATGCAATTAAAGATTGTTCTTTACAACTTTTTTATGTAGGCTTATAATGATAATTTAAACAGTATTTTTTGTAAACTCATAAAAGTTATATACATTTTGAAAATATATAACTGTAAATACTTATTTAATCGTTAAAGTATGGGTCCTATGCGTTCCACGCGGTCTGAATGGATATTCTTTAAAAAATGGTCTGGCACGGAACGTGTTAATAAGCGAATTAAGTTTGAAATTATAATACTGTTTCGTCTTAAAAATAAAAAAATTTGCCTAATTATCAGAGTGTTATATGAGAAATACGTTGTCTCGATCTGGACCCGTTATGTGATGTTTATTATTCATTACTTTTATGTTGACGTTCTGATTGTATAAACTTTCATCGCTATATCTACGTTATCGTCCATCTTTGTGAAACAGGTTCTTTTACTTTTTATTATTATTACTTTTATTAATTTATACTTATTACTCTTATTATTACACCAAAACCCGAAGAATATCGGTAATATATTTCACAAATGTAATTTTTATTTTACAAGTACAAAATTATTACGTGTAAATTTGGAAAAATTATTTTTGTATTATGGTGGCATAAGAAAGAGGGAACCGTTATGAAAGAGGAGATGGAAACAAAAAGAGTTTCGTCTTGGGTCTACTATTGATTTATCGTTGAAGCAATATAATACTCCTAAATCATCCTTTTTCTTTTTAAACGCGGGGGAAATCTTCGAAAGACACCTTAGTCCCCGCGGAGAGGATGAAACGGTACCGTTTTTGTTCTCTAAAATCCCGAAGGTGGCCCATACGGGTACGCGCGGGAGGCCCCCAGAAGTAGTGATGGGTATGATCCTTCTCAATTGCTATCGATCCCTAATAACAAATTTCGGTTGTACTTAACACTAGAACTACCAAACCAGTCAAAATGACTGATCCCTACTTATTTCTTTCGCAATTATTGAAGTTATAAGAATGTTTTCATTCGTAATTTTCCGATGTACTTCTTTAATGAACCACGTGTTACAGTAAAAATCGAGTGAAGTTTGAAAAATGCAATCTTGTTATTATCACAAAGCAATGGATATCGTTGGATTTATTATTCGGTAGTTTTAGTATTAAAATGGAAATCAAATTTATAACAGGACAAATGAATAGCAAAATGTATCTGGAAACAAATAAAGAACAAATAAACGTGTACGCCACCAAAATTGCTGGAGAGAAGTTTACTTTTCAGCAGGATAATGCCGCAGTACACACTGCAAAAGTAATGAAAGAGTACTTTTCTCGAGAAAAAATTCGCGTTCTGGATTGGCCAGCAAATTCACCCGACCTTAACATTATTGAAAATTGTTGGAGAAATCTTGCCCTAGCTGTATGTGCAAGTGGCAAACAATTTGGAAATATTGACGAATTAAAAACTGTATTTAAGATGAGTAGGAGCAATTACAGCAAAAAAATCTATAAATCTTTGTCATAGAGAATTATGGCTGTAGTTATCATTCGTTGATTTATTGTTATACATAATTTTAAGTTAAATGTGCTATCATTTTGTCCCACTTTATTTCCTTAAAAGTTCTGTTTTTTTAAATAAAATTGTATAGACTGACGAAATTGAATTCAATTTCATTTGTGTATGTTTATTGAGTTTTTACAAGAGTATATAAAAACAAAACCTTGGTTGTAATGTTAAATAAATCAAAATTACGTTAATTTTAATGTGTGCTATCTTTTTATCCCGAAGTGTACCTATAATAGCGTCGAATATGTCAGAATAATTTTTCTCGTATCTTAAATGTCGCGTTGAAGCACGTGCGACTTAGAAATTTCGTTGAAAGACCATATTTATCTAGGAATGAAAATCCACTAAAGCATTGGAGAACCAATGTGTTAAAATATTCAATACTGTCGAAATTCAGAAAAGAGCATCTCTACGTGATGACAACGTCTGTTTCTTCAGAAAGAGTATTCACTAAATAATTTAATAAATTTTAATAATTTTTGATAAATATATTAAGTACAGTATTATTAATAAATAACTTAGCTGTTACTATTTTTGTGTATACATACAATGTAAAGTAACAAATGTTAACAATCCTCATATTTTGTACAAAATATACGTAAAGTACTTACACTTTTGATTCTGTTTATGTTAGTATCGATACATCTATTGCTATCGTGATACCAATATCATTCTGTATTCATTTTGGCTATTATCGATATAAGTATTTGATTACCGAATTATTGAAAAAATCATGAGAAACAATTGGATCATTCCCATCACTACCAAGACCTCTCACAAAAGCAACTCGAACTCCTCCCTTTCGACAGGTTTGCCTCAGATGCAGGTGCATGGGATGGTAGGTTGAAAGTTTTAGGTATAAAGTAAACTCTCGAAGTTAGAACACAATTTGTTTCAAGAAATTATTCGATATTTGAACTGCAAAAATTAAATCTTTACCCCTTGCCCTACGAATTATTTTGTGGTAACAGTGACTGGACGTTCTTCGTCCTCCAAAGAACGATGAAAAAAAAAAGAAATTTTGTAGCTACCGCAGACATAGCCATTTTCCAATGACTGTATAGGAGCAATAATTAGATACAATTTTATTTCCATGTATAGAAAATTAAGGACATACATATTGAGAAGATTCTGTTTGAAATCTTCATTATGAGTCTGACTCGTTGTTGTAGGGCAAGGGTTTAAAGGAGAGACCTTGACCTAAGGAGAGAGTTCTTATTTCACTTGTTTAATTTAGATGTTGCCTAACAACAAAATACTCTGTCTCTTTGTTCAAAATTTACATTTTCGTTTGAGATTAGAAGCCAATATTTTTATTCGAATTTGGTATTATTCGAATTTCAAAGGCCTAGTGTACTATGTGGAATGCAAAAGGAATAAGTAAAAAAACTGTCTGATTGGATAAGTGCATCCATTTGAGTCACATGCATTCTTGCTCACACGTAGTCTCGAGTGTGTACTAATTGTAAGATGACAAAAATTTTTTTTTCGAAATTAAATATTACGAACTGACACATTTTTTTGTCTATTTTTAATAGTATTAATTGAACAGGTATGAGTGTCAAGTTTAATATCTTAACGTCAACTAGTCAAGGAACGAATATTAAAATGATTTCAACGATCAAATATGAGATACCTAAAGTAATTCTGGTTGTTCTTTAGAAAAAGGAGAACGCGAGGAATGTAGAGAAAATTACTTTGTTTATCATAATAATAATTTCAACGTACAATAAACTGAAAAAAATTGTGAAATGTAAAGTTTGAATAATATATGTAAGAACTTTGTCACAAGAGACAAGATTAAATCTTTCAATTATAATCTTTCATTAAGGCCATCGAGTTCCAACTACAGTAGCGCACGAAAGTATTCGGACACTCTTCAAACCTAAATAACTTTTTTAAGATTAGACGAAACGTCTTGACTTTTCTTGGGTAATTAGTTGCATTGATTTAATAAATGATATACAAAATAAATTTTGTAAATATTGGAACTGATGTGAATTACATGACCAATAAAAACGGAACTTTTTAAATATTTTTTATTTTAGCCACGCACAAAAAATTTTAAAGACGCATCTGGTAGATCTACGATAGTTATACGCATGCAGAAAAATTCATTAAAATCGATCGACGTACACACGAGCTCCGTGCCATCGAAAATAGTGAGAATCGCTATTTTTCACGATCTTGATCACTTTCTGCTGAAACTACAGAAATTCTTACATCTTTCTACACGTGCTATTTTTTCACGCGTCAATCGATTTCGGTGAGATTTTCAGCATGTGTATAACTAACACAGTTCTGAAAAACGTATATTTTAAATTTTCATTACGAATTGAAATAAAAATGTTTTAAAAAATGTCTTTTCTACTTTCCCACGTAATTTCTATCAATTAGAATTATTTCAAAATTATTTTTGCATATCATTTAGTAACTCAATGCTGCTAGTTGCTCCAGAAAAGTCAAGTTGTTTGGTTCAATTTTGAAAAAGTTATTTAGGTTTGAAGAGTGTCCTAATACTTTCGTGCGCTACTGTACATCAGTATAACACTTTACGCTTTCAATGAGAATGTTGTACGTGTAATTAGATTAGTGGGAAATGCTTAAGACTAGAGCTGTTTCTATCGTAACGTGGCGAAAATGACTTTTGCGTTAAAAGTGCATTACATTATAGGCAACTGCCCGATCTCTCGATCATCGCCTTTTTTGCCGAGCCTATGCACAATGCCTCTGTGCTTTTTGACCTGGTCCTGACCTTTTCTTGGAAGAAACCGGAAAAGATCAGAGTAATTGATTTACGACCGCCATTGGCGCCTTCTTTTAACCGTTTTCCCAGGTACTAAACCATGACCCGTCTTTGATCGTCAGTGATAAGTTCTAGAATTTTCGCTAATCGGTCAATCCATATCGATCTTTTCAATCTTACAAGCCTACAGTTTTCATTTAACACATTGTTGATCGGTCACGAATTAACTCGTGTCTTCATGCCAAAAGTTGCTGACTGGTCATGAATAAATTCGTGATCGATGCGTTTTTTTTTCAACATCAGCGATGTTGGGTCAGTGCGTTCTCAAAAAGCATAGAGTGGAATTGTTTTTGCATTCTTTCTTATAAACTGCACTTTGTTCAATGCATTCAAAATTTACTGTAACTATCAGTCACAACATAAACCAAGATATGAACAATTTCTACTGGAAATAGCTATGGAATAGATAATTATAGATTCCTATGAATGCAGCATAGTATATGATGCTTCGTCCCATATTTTTAAAACGGCTTTTTACAATGATCTTCACGCTTTCCGGACAGCTAAGGGACTACGTTTTAGAAAAAATAGTCACTGGCAGAAAAAATAAATGTAACTACAAGGTATAGAGTATGCTCTCCACAAAGAAAACGCAGTGAAACAAAATATATTTGTAAAACTTGTTACGTACTATTACACGTAGATGATTGTTACACCATTTATTATACCATAAATTAATATGAAAAACGATCTATTGAAATTTATTTATCTTGTTGCACTTCCACATTCAATTACGAGATAATAGCCGGTGTCATGAGATAAATGCTGAGAAAATTTGCCGGCCAACAATGTGTTAATATTCATCATTCCCGTCACATTACGCTAGAAACAGTACAAGACCTTAATCCCATCCAGAACAAAATTATTTATTTTTGAGCTAAAATGATTTATAGAAGAAACTAAAAATGAGCGAATTGTTAAACTCAATGCAGATATTAAATAATATAAATAAATATGTAGAAACTATCTGGAAACATCGAAGAAATAACACTGGTCCGAAAGTCGTTTGTCACTATCAACCTCACTTTTTAAGAAATTTGATTTTGCAAAAAAAGAAGACTTTGAACATTTTTTTGTAAAATACAGTACATTCGGATATAATGAGGTTTAGTCAATGGTATATATGTGTCGGAGCAAGAAAATGCTATAGATTTATTCGGAAAATATGCAATTTGTACAAATCTAGACGACGAAAACTTAGTGAAAAAGGTGTTCAAAACAACATGCTGTTCTCCATTAATTGAATATTTCGTAACATTAACCCTTTACACTCGAAACTGTTTTAATAAGAAAACCATAGCATTTCTTCTGATTTAGAATATTTTCTTTCCACATGAATTATTTGACCTTATGTACATAGGATTTTTTTAACTGTTATTCGTCCTTACAACATTTAAAGTTTTATCAATTTCTTAAATATAAAGATAGCGATGTTCAAATTATGTGTGCCAATTTTTCGTGGCGTCTCAAAGTGCAAAGAGTTAATCGAATATTTCTACGTCTCACCACCCTTATTCCTAGCACATTTGCGACAGATTAATTAATTAGAACTGCAAAATTTCCGAGATAGTAAACAGTCAACAGTACGATGCGATAACCTACATGTTACGCATCCGAGTACGAAACACAAATATACCGTACACGAAATAAGCATTAATATTATTGGAGATTTTAATTAATTTTCTGAGAGAGTTAAGTTCTCCTGTGAGAAGTTTGTTCCTCTCGATGAGCAGTACACGATACAATCACAAAGGAATTTGACCTTACAAAAATTGGTCAAGGTTAACTTTGCATACAAACTTTCTTAACATATCTTCGCCGATCCTAAGGTGCAGGATTTTGCTGTAACGGTTATACATAGAAATACTTGACACTCTGTACAAAAGAGGTATACCTCACTTGATGAAATTATTATATTCTGACATATAGGATTTCAGGAACCCGCACCTTGCAATTTATGCTTATTAGTCAGCACACACATCCACAGGACCCTCCAATTCTCCATTTGCATTTTCCAAATCTCCATATGTACTTAGTCTGAGGCCCCCTATATCTCACAGATATAATACTCTTTTTGTTATTGAATTTTCTATTTATAGTTTCGATCGATATACGTAGCCCTGTAAAGTATTTATGATATTTCTTTAACCCTTTTAGTGCCGAACGACGATACACTCTCGTTCGCAACATATGCGAAAACTGGCAGCGACGATATATCATTCCATATCTAATGATATATCTTACGATATCTTATAATATATCTAATGACATATGTTACAAAATAAAGTGATAAAACGTTATAAATGGTTTAATGTCGTTGCAAAAGAATTTAAAAATTGTTTTTGGACTTAACTTGATAGAGAATAGGGTTCTAGGGTTCAATACAAGTCGCTTACCAGCAGTAATTCGTACCTGCCTCACTCCATGGCCACATCCTCAAGGAACCGAATTTTGGCAACGCGAATTACGAAAATGTAATATTTATACTTTATACTATGTGATCTACATAAAGCTGTAATCAAACGATAATTATTCTTATGTGCAAATATTGTTTGTAGAAGAGAAACTCATTTCTACGTTTTTCATAATGCTTTATATTGATATTATTCGTATAATTTTCAACAAATATTGGAATACAATTGGCATTACTTTATCCTTTCTCTATGTCTCAATATGTTGCTTTCTGAATTTTGTAAATATTATTCTTGGTTTGGTTTTTATGAGCTTTTTCTAAAGCATTAGCAAATTCGTTGAATTTGTTGCATGGGTACGATACTTTCGCTCGGCACTAAAAGGGTTAAATGATACTTATTTACATTTTAAAAATTTGAATTTTATGACTTTACCTCTGTAGTTAGTGATTCTGTTAAAAAATGGTATGTCAACAATGGTAGAACACTCTTTATTACAAATTAGAGAGACAAATGTTGTGTATTTTTATGAAAATTGTGATATTGTAATAACTGCATGTGATATATCATACTTTTTCATATTTCTAGTTGTTACAGAACGGAGAATTATAGAAATAATGAAACTCAACTTACATGAGTTACACGTGTTACAAAATAACTTGAATTATTTGCAATTAATTGAATAATAGCCATAAACGATTGCTAAGTTCTTGAATGTACTATCGGTTCGTTTAAAGCTTTCTATTGTCAACTTATTCAAATCCATTTATGACGCAAGAATTTAAAAGTTATAATTATGGCTTGTTTTTTGAAAAGCGAGAACTAATTCGCATCATCTTATAACATTTATAAAAAAAGAATTAGGGTAAACAGCTATTGTAATTGTCACTGTACCATAGGCCTTCATTTTATCTCAAAATGAAGACCAGAAAGTAATAATAATTGGACCGTTTATTTTGAAAGTGGTGCAAATCCATTTTCTTCTGTTTCGAGAATATTAAATGTTAGCAAATCTGACAATTAAAAAATATAGGTTAATTATGTGAAGTCTGGGAATGTTTGTACTAATTTATCAATATGCAATTTGATTATATACATTTCTTGTAGGCGAATTTAACTAAAATAATATATATTTCCAGGCTGCAAATGGATTTACACCACTTTCATAATTAGTCAATTGTAAATATCATTTAATTTCAATTTTGAAATAACAAATATCACTTAAAATATATTCCATATTAATCCAATTTTGTTTATAAATAATAACAAGAAATAAAATAGAATTAGTATTTTTTATTTTGAACGTTAAGTATATTTGTATATTGTTAAACTTAACACAAGATATTGGTATTATTAATTATTTATGCTCTTCATGTGGCCGTGTTTTGAAATATTCACGATGCACAGGAGGTATATAAGATAATAGCTGCTGCATATCCTTATATTTTTCGTATGTAATAGGCCTGGCATCGTGATACAAAGGCGCTAGGTTGATTTTTTCAAATTTTGGCGGTCTTTCCCGACATGTAGGTGATAAATTTAGAGTCTTAAATTCTGTGTCCTCCATTGATGTTTCATATAAAATAGTATACGGTGCACATTTGCAAAATCTCATCCAACATATTTGCAACCAATTTACTTTTTCTCCATTAGTGTTCCTTCTTATCTGTTTTTTAATTGCGTTTTGTAGATTTTTTGTTGAAACGAAATTCTCTCGTTCCATTTCGTGTAAAATAAATTCATTATGTTGTCTACATTAGTTTATAACGTCATAATAATCCTGTGGTCTGTACACGAAATTCTCTTTTCGTAATGCCATTTTTTCTGTCTATGGAAATTGGACTTATACCACTTTCATAATCAATGGCTACGCAATTTCTTTTACCGGCCAATTTTAAATTGAACAAAGCATAGGCATTTTTTAAGATATTAAATACTAACTAGTTATAAACAAAAAGTTTACACTAAATTAAGCATAAATTACGTTATATCTCATTTTTTTAAAAAAAGGACTTACACCACTTTCAAAATAAACGGTCCAATTAAAAGTAATAGCGAGAATCAATTAATTAGTTTTATTGTTCCATTCTCTGTATATATTTAACGAGTATGTTGATATACTTGATTGAATTTAAAATATAATACGACACAATTATTTTTGTTATAACTGCATGTACTTTCTATACATCGATATACACTGGCATTATTACTTCGATTTACGACAATATTATCATCCACAATATCTAATGTTGTTATAATTAATAAAAATATGAAATAAAATTGTTTTAACTATCCTTAGAAATAATAAAGGTCACGTGTCACGGTCTCAGTTACGTCAAGTTTTAACTACTGCGGCGGTTTTACTTTCTCAAGAAGAAGAGTTTGCCTTGGAACAAAGATACAACAATGATTTAGGATTCAATTATATTTGGTTTTTAAAAGAGATTGAATCAAAATCGATTGAACCACCTCTGTATAATTCTGTGTTAGAAGAGAAAAAGAGACTCAATGCTGAAAGACCACCTGCTGAAGCTGATACAAATGAAACAAATATTGTTTTAATTTTAGCTAAAGTTAAAGCAAAAGTTGTACGAGAAAGAGTAAAAGTAATTTTGCATATTTATACCTCTAGATAAATTTCATTTTAATTCCTGCGTTTCCAATTATCAATACTTAATTTCGATTTTTCAAGTACGTATACATCTTAATGGATCATACACAGCTTAAAAATTTCAAAGTGTGAATAAACCATAATTCTTGGAATCGTTTGGAATCCTTGGAAACATCTAATTAGTAGTTTTCCAACCAATACAAACTTTTTACAGTATTTCCATTAATATCTATATATTTTTTTATATATTATTAAAAGTGTTTTTATAAGAGTATATTGTTCTAAAAGTTTTATAAATGTATGAGAATGTAAATATGTTATTTTCGTAAGCATTAAAGTATATCAACCTGTTATTATTCATTGCCTATTTGAAAGATCATTGTGCACAAATAGTTTCGAAAATTTCAAGAACTCGATAGGTTTAGGTACATTTCTATTGTGGATCTGTATGCAAATTCTCATTTTTGGAAACTGTTCGCTAAAATTTTAAATGAAATTTAAGTTCATTTCAGTATTTATAAGATTCATTATAGTAAGTATAAAATAAAAATATTACCAATATTTTTTAAGATCATATTTTGATATGAAACAGAAATATTTTAAATACCAATGTATTTCTTGTCTTTAATTTAGTGCATTAACTTTTTGCATGTGTTTGCACGAAGGTTATCGAGTTCATGCGACAGTACGATCCTAACAAAGAACTTGTTATAAAAAGGACACAATTTATCCAAGGGCTTGATCAACTACGGTGTAATTTAACTTGCACTGAAATGATGACACTGTCGAAAGTTTTTCAATCACCTTTAAGGTATAAAACTTTTAATTTTAATCTGGAAAACCATACATGTTACAGTTGTAGATGTGCTTGATTAATTATACTGTCCATGACCTAATTATACTGTTACTACAACATCTTTTTGAGATCAGAGTCTTATAAAAAATATTTTTGTTCTATATTTGTTACTTGCTTTACACAAGGAATCTACTCTTGTGTGACTTTTACCATGGTTTTCCACATACCTTGTACGTTAAATAAGTTCTACACGTGTATAGTAGTAAATAATCACCATTTAATTATAGATGTTGTAATATAAACATTGTAAAGGTTCAAGTAGAAAAACAATTTCACATTATTTAATAATTAATTTATCAGCACAGAGTTCAAATCAATCGTATCATACTCAAATGCATATTTAATATAATATATGTATTGTATAAATATGTTATTATCAAGTAAAAATATTATTAACATGCTTATGGATTTTGAAATCAGATCAATTATCTGTAAATTGTATTATAATGCGTAATATTAGCACAATTATAATATACAGTGGCCCGCGTTAATATTCGGACATCATGATACTCGAGAAGTTTTTGTTGTATATCTCTACTGTTAATGGACTTCAAGAATTCGTCGTTCTGTAACAATAAAAAACACTTATTTTTAAGCAGTAGAAACATAGTTTTTATTTATTTAATTTGTACACTTTTCGCATAAATCAATGTTAAACAAAATAATGCTCAATGTTGGCATCGCAAAAATATTCGGACATTCCACACGCTTCGCAGTTTGACACTCCTGTTAAGCCAGATACGGTGTTCGGTGGCAATGTTTGTAAATATAAAATGTAAGCACTATCTGGTAAAGTTAGTTTCTTTTCGAACTTTGTTCGTATCGTACGTATTAGTTGTGAAAATGCCATATAATATAAAATATATATATTTTATAATGCCAATTTTCATTATAATACATTAAGGCTATTAAAAATTTGAATACCAATTTTCATTATAATAAATTGTATATTGTTAATGAAACACTAATAAATAAATCTTTTAAATAGATTAAGGTTATAAAAAATTTAGAATCGAATCTATTTCTTAGTGTGATTGTCCATAACTACTTGACGTTCGTGACAAATGTAATAATATGATTAGAAAAGTGAAAAAAGATCCTAGTTTAAGTGCTCCAAAATTGTCTGCAAAATTAGGTAGCCCGTGAGAAAGTTTCATGAAAGTGGATACCATGACAGAATTCCACGAAAAAAACATATATTAACGATGCGATTGGACAGGAAAGATTACTGTTCGCCAAGGAATACATTTCTAAAGAAGTATGGTGGAAAGATGAAATTTTTGCAGATGAAACGAGTAAAATATTTTTGGGTTCGATGGACACAAACTTATATGGTGTGAAGTCAATGAAAAGCTTCATACTAAAAATTTCAGACCCACCTTGAAACACGGCGGAGGAAATGTAATGGTTTGGTGTTGCATCACAGCTGCTGAAATGGGCAAATTAGTTTTCAATGATGGAATTCTGGATAAGAATAAATATTTATATATTCTGAAACAAAATTTAATAAAAAGTGCAGCTAATGTGAACATTCGCCACAATTTTAAATTTTACCAAGATAATGATTTGAAACATAGATTACGTGTAGTTGAAGAATATTTATTGTATAATTGTCCAAAAGTATTGCAACCTTTTCCACAGTCACCGGATCTAAATTCAATCGAAAATTTATAGGATTATTTAGATCGTCGAATCAGAATATTACCGATAAGGTCGAAGAAATAATTAAAAATACAATTGAATGAAGAATGGTCACGTATTCCGCTAGAATATTGAAATAAAGTTATTTCCAGTATGCCCAAACGATTGGGCTATGTAATTAAACAACAGAGTACTCCAACATAGTATCAAAATCGATATCCTTTTGTTAAAGTATATGTACATTTTTAATTACAAAATTATAATTCGCGAAGTGTCCGAATATTTTTGCAATGTCAAAATTGTTTAACATTGATTAACGTGAAAAGTATACAAATTAAATAAATAAAAATTATGTTTCTAGCATTTAAAATAAGTGTTTTTTATTATTACAAAATGACGAATTCTTTAAGTTCATTAACAGTGAAGATATACAGCAAAAATTTCTTGAGTATCATGATGTCCGAATATTAATAGGGGCCACCATAGATGGTTTGTTAAAGAGTCTGTAATTTTAAAGATTTAATTATGTGGATTACGTAAAATTTGGAGAGGCTGTTGAAGAAGCTGTTGCTACAGGAGGTTTAGAACGAGCACCCCTCTTGGTACCTGTGCAGCACGTCCCTTCGGAGGCATCTCCCAAAACATTCTTGAATTTCGAGGAGAGGCATATGGTTACGACCGCGATGAGCAAGTTGTCCATAATACAGCAACCGAACCTTGAAGAACTGTTCAAGGTCGGTGTAAATATTCAAAATACCATATAGGGATTCAGCTAAGTGTGTCACCTAAATTACTTGTAAACTATTTGGTATATACAAAAATAGTTCAAATGAAAATTGTGTGATTTCAGTAGTCTAAATAAATAAATAACTAGTGTTGTTTATTTTGCTTCTATATCTAGATGTAAAAATCAGCTTGATTTTGTTTATTTTGAAAGGTAATATTTTGTGTTTGAAGAAATAATCGAATTTTGAATAAAAAATTAGGTGCGGAAATAAACTAATAGTTATTGAGATATTCTCTATAAATGATTGTTAACGCAAGTAATGCTGAAATGTTTTCCATTACAATTAATACATTTATGTATTCGATCGAAAAGTGGAATTTAATTTTATGATTAAATTGGTTTGTGAGATATTCTCGAACAAACAGTAAACAAGCGGCTAATGGGATACAAAATCAATAGTTATTGAGACACAAATTTTCAGCGAATAACAAGAAACTTTCAAATGTAAATGCAAACAACGAATGATGAAAATGTCCTTGCCTGACATTTACCATTTTATTATATTTTTCTCTGATTATTGAACATTCAATTTAAAATTGTTGACACACGAATTAAGTGTGCACAAGGAAATTCTTTTCAAAAGTTATTCGTGAATGGTTCAACTCAATAAACACTTCAAAGTGTTGCCACCTGTAGTTATGCAAAAGTATTAATTTGAATAGAAAACATTTTGAACATTACTTGCATTATAAATTACTTGTAGAGTATATCTCAACAAAATTCTCTCTTCAAATACAAGACTAAAACTTACCCTCTGAAATAAAGAAATTCAAGTTCATTTTTAAAACTCGATATAAAAGGAAAAGTGGAAACACTAGTTATTATATTGTATGTTACTACCTAAACCATGTAACTTACGTTTCAACCAATTTTGCATACATCAAATAGTTTACAAGTAATTCAAGTAGCACACACAGCTGTATCACCTTGTACAGAATATTGTTGCCAAATACTGAACCACACAGTATAAAGTAAAATCGTGTTGAATGTCTCCATTTTGGGTTCAAAACATTATACACTAAAATTGTTTTAACTACTCGAATAACTACAGGATAATTGCTACAGTATTACCCCTGCTTCTGTGGAATATACCTCTCGATGGACCTTGAAATTCTACTCGTATCTATATTTAGATGTATATTTAGATAAAATCTGCATACGTATACGTTGAATCATATGTTTTGATAATTTTATTTATTATCAGTGTAATATATACTAAATAACGATGGCTAAGAAAGATTATAATTGAACGATCACAAAACATTTTTTTGTAAACGAAGCAAGAAACGAATGATATTATTTAAATGGTGTTATATATTAAAATGAAATGAAAAAAGTGATAAAGATTTAGAGGAACTTAAACAATTAATATATAATTCTTTTTCCGTTCTAGGATTGCGACAAAGAAAATATTGGAACAGTTTCAAAAGAATGTTTAATCAAAGCTCTTACCATCAGACGTATGATGCAGTTAATAAGTGTCAGAGAATTGGATGCTGTGCACAAATGTTTTTCCATTGAAAGAGGTGGTCGTTTAGAAATCAATTATCGAGAATTTTTACGAGCTCTGCACCTCATGCGAGAAAATAGAAAACACGTTCCTTTTTAAAAGATTTCAGCACCACAACATTACATAAAATAAAATTTTTGGAACAAAAATGCTGCAAAGTATCTAACATGAAGATCTTCTACTCATTTAATCTTTTTAACACTAAAATTAGCGAACAATAAATCCACTGATATACATTGCTTTGTAATAATGACAAAACTACATTTACTACAACTTCATACTATACTTATTGTAAGGTATACATCATTAAGAAGTACATCCGAAAATTTGTAATGAAAACATTTTTATAATTTCAACCATTGCGAAAGAAAAAACTAGGGACAAGTCAAAATGACTGGTTCGGTAATAAAATATGTATGTGTGTAAAGATTTTAAGATGTTTGAACGGATGACAGAAATTATTTTTGTGAGTTATTCTGAAACTACTTTAAATTGACAATTTTACTTATATTATTCGTTCAGATGTTTTTCTTAGTATGGTACAAAATTACTCCGAACATATAAAGTAATTTAAACAATAAAGCTTTTATTCTTTATTTTCTTTTTATTACATATTGGAGCTCGTTTATTTGATAACTTAAACGTAACATAAATAGTTATACAAAAATCTCCATTAAATTTACTATAATTTTTTTGCAATTAGTCTAGTATGTGCAGTGGTTCAGGTAACTCGAATACCTTAAGTGGTCTTTTAATTTTTAACAATCAAACAAGTTTCAGGAGATCATGATTTCAAGGATATCAAAGTTTTTTTTAAGCAGAACTCTGCGTACACTATTACCACTCTCACGTAGTCGAGATCAACGTTCATTAATCTTGAATATGAAAAATAACGAATGACTTTAGAACAGGCGTAAGACATTCCATATATGTAGGTATGAATCAACGGTGACTTTATCGTAGATAAATAAAATAAAAATTATAGTATACATACATGATGTTAGTGTATAGGAAGAAATATAAAACTTTGCTATGTAAATTTAATATCGTTTGAGAAATAACTAGAAGATATTTAAATAACATTCATGTAGACAATATAAGTTACATAAATAAATAAATTGTGTAAATCAAACGATTGAATTTCATTTAAAGTACTTAATTTATAAATGTAATTTAAATGGGTATAGAGACAGTGTTAGTTACCAGAATAAAAATAATTTATTTATTTGCAATCAAAATTGAATTTCATTCTTTTATCACTAATATCTAAGTCTGCTAGAAAATTATAGTACGAAAAAGAAATTATAATAATTGCAGCTGTGCGAAAAGTAGTGGATAATTAATTAAAAATTATAATATTAATCCTTTGTCCTCGAAACTGTTTCAACGCGAAGATCAAAACATTTCTTCTCACCCAGGACATTTTTATTCTACATGATTTATTTCGTCTTGTGCATATGTGACTTTTTATTATCGTCTTTACAACCGTTAAATTTTTAACAATTCCTTGGATGCAAAGATATCGATGTAAAAATTGTTTTCAATTGTAGTGTGGCAATTTTCCGTTGTGCCTCATAGTCATCACTCGAGTGCTAAGAGTTAACAAAAAATCAAATTACTTCTTTGTACTCTTTCATGTCCAGAAGAAAATCGAATATCAGAAAATTTATTTATCTAAACTTGAATATTTCGAACGCCGCGATTTTTAATGTCATTTTGTTCTCTTTTAGTTTTTTTTAACAAAAAAAAAACATGCCTCTTATTCGTCAAAGGAATAAAGACCCAATCGGTTTTCCACAAAGTCTAAACCTCGAATATCGAATGCTATTTTAGGTGTGATGTATTTGGCCTGTACAAGGGAAACTCTTCGGTCAATTTAGGTATCGTTTTTCCTTTCGCTGTGCACCTGTCGTGCATACCTGGAAGGGACAAAGAGCCTCAACCTTTCGGTGAAACGCAGTCCCTTTCTCATTTTTGACTACAGCCTTCTTTGCTTGACGTTTTCTTCGAATTACGAAACTTGTTGGTCCGTCTTTTTAGGCATATACGATAGATTGACTTTACCTTGGTATTATGCAGATTTATTTAAGAGTTAACACTTCGTCTTTTGTGATTTAATAGATATAAGCGAGCCCGAGGTTCGATCATTCTCAGTCACGTTTATACTGTATTTTTGTAACGTCAGCATTTCTAGTGCTCCGACATTTTCTAGATTTTTGTATCAGAGAAGAACATATTTCTTTTTGGTTTAATCTCAAAGGTTCGTAAAAAAGAATTGATTTTAATAAATCGTTAAATAACAATAGAAACATTATACAGCTATAATTTTAGGAACATTAATAGAATTAATTCTTCAAGATATTTGTAAATTAAGTTTTTAGACAATTTATTGTACATTAATTGCGATTTAAATATTTACCGTTATTTTTTATGAAGGATAGTTCTTTCATACTTCAAGTTCTAAGTTAAATATTATTGTATCATCTTTTGTTTATAATACACAAAATTATATGTTACTTTTTCTATAAAATTATTTTGTGGATAGCCTTTACGTTGCAGTATAAATTATCAACGTTTAAGTGGTGTGCTGTGAGAACCTTAAAAATGTGAAAATATTTCTTAGAACAATGTAAATTTTAAATTATATTGCAAAGAATATGAAAAATTAATTAACAGTAGAACCACCGAACCAGTCGAAATGACTGGTCCCTAATTTTATTTTCCACAATTATTGAAATAATAAAAGTATTCTGATTAGAATATTTCGAATGAACTTATTCATTGAAGTAGACATTACGATGAAAACTGTACGAAGTCTTAACACTTTACCAACCGGAAGCCTATTATTAGGCCTTTCAATAGTTGCACTGTAACAAAATGAAACCTAACAAACTATTTTTACATTGTAATTTGTAACCAAATTATTAGATAACGTTATTGAGGATGTCGTGCTGATTTACAATAAAAATTGCTGTCAGCGTTGAGAAATTCATTGAAAAGTTTTCAATCATGGATAATGGACCTTGAAAAATTCTGAAATACACGCCGGTCGGTAAAATGTTAATAAATGCAGTTTTATTGTTATTACAAAGCAATATACATCAGCAGCATTTATTACTTGGCAGTTCTACAATTAAAGTGTTTTATAAAAAGGGGATTAAGTTCGCTTAAAATGAACACTATACAAATGCAAGTTGAATTTTCATGAAACTATAGTTAAGTGATACGCAGCATTATTACCTATGTGTTATGCTATAAAAATGTTAAACCATGAGCAGACGTTTCACTATTGGCAATTGTTTTCTTCTGAGCTGGTTGGCAGTCACTGGCTGTGCCTCGGTTGACCGAACATGACTTTATCCGATTCCGAATTTATCTGAAGCTAACAACACCTCGGTTCGTCGACGAGGACGAACTGTTTTAAATACTTCCACGATTTTACCAAAAATTTCTCTTATTACCGTCAAACGTGTATTTTTGCTGCCATTCAAGTCACAACAAATTTGTTACTGCAATAATTTATTGCATAATGTACCCTTTCTATGTGTTTTTATGTGAAATGAATGAGAATATAAATATTGTAAGAAATGAAGTTCCAGAATTAAATTGTCTAGTATTTTCTACTAGTTAATTAGTGAAATGTCGATCTTTTTACAAGCTTAAAATATTTAGGATATATTGCAAAGAACGAGAATCACTTAGAAATTTCTGTCTTTCTCTAATAATTTTAGTAGGCTGAAAGTAATATATGGGTGATTCTACAGGAATGGAATATTTTGCAGTCTTCACTTGTTAACAGTCTTAAAAACGTTAAATCGTATTATTTGTTCACTACGAAGACCTACATTTATGTAAACAAATAGCCAGGAAATTCTGATTTGTATCCAAAAATTTGTGTCACACATGAAATTCTCAGTTCTCTAACACGTCCAATCCGTGAAATCTACACTGAAGTTTACATTTAACGTAGGAGTTTCAAAACATTTACAAACTGTTTTACATACATGTATTACATAATTAGTTACATTTATCATTCACATTTGTTTTTCTTCACTGGCTTAACTTTTGTCGACAGAAAATACGTACAAACTTTGTGCTTAGAATTATGACCCAGCCTTCCGCCTAGAAAATTATGTATAAATATACAACATTCGTAATATCTAACTAAGTAATCTCTTCAACATTATTAATAAATGCAAAGTGAAGTCTATTTCTGTTTATTTAGTCTACGGTACTATCACTGTAGAAGGCTACGCTTCTTTAAAAATATCGTAGATTCACAACAAGGACACGCAAATCCAGTAAATTATTCAGTCCCTTTGTTCGTATTATATTTCAAATTTATTATTTTGATTGCATTATTCGAATAAAATAGCAACTCATTTTAAAGGTTTTTACATTTATCCTTAAAATTCTCAGCCTCCTGTTAAAATATTTGATAGGGAACTGATAAAAATGGAAGTTTGACTAACGATGATATATACGGTTGAACTCAGAGCTGGATAGAATTTCAGGAAAAAATGTTTCAAATATTATATTAAATAGTTGTTGTCTTACAATTCGAATAAAATACTATATCAAATAAACAGTAAACTTTCTGCAAATCAAATATTTGTATTTAATAATCTAAAACATAAAATAAGATATTTTTATCTCTGTAATGTAAAACGTAAAATAGAATATTTTTATTTTTGTAGTCTAAAGGATAAAATGAAATTTCTCAATTCTATGTTGAATAGTATTTTATGTATTTTTTTAGCAATAAAAATATATTGAGGAAACATAAAAATACAAAAAATCACATTTATTTTTTATGTAAATAGTCTTCTCCAGTAAACTTTATATTATTTTGAGATTCCATCGAATAAAATACTATTTTCGAAGCTTTATGTATCAAATAAAATATTTTATTTGAAAAATATGTAAGATTTCAAATAAAATCGACTATTTACTACTTACGGTTTTACTTTTTCGTAATTTTTAATTAAGGTTATGAGAAAGTGGCACCAAAGAAGAAAGAAAATGTAAAGAGTTCACTATCAAAATGTAAAAAGCAGTCCTGTGAAACAAACGCAACAAAAATAAAACAAAAGACTAAAATATATACATGAAAAAATTAAAGGAAAAAGAAAGTGTATTACTGTATCTTAGTTTCTGTCGAGAAGTTTTATATTTATTTTTAGGAATAGATAAAATTATATACACCTATATAATTCATTGACCATTTTCATAATAATGCTTACATGTGCACTAGATTATCTTAAACCTGTTATATTTAAAAATATTAAATAAAACCACATGTGGACAAAATGACTACAAAATAATTCCCAGTTCTGTAGAATGACCCTTATGTAGTATAGATACTCTGAATCTTTTAATTTTTCTACGATTTTCAATCATAGCTACTTATTTTTGTCATAAATGCATGAAATTCACAATTTAGTAAAGAGCGATAATGATACATTCGCAAAGGAAAGACATTAACTTAGGCAAACTACAGCTAAAACGGTATCCGATATTTTTAAAGATCTGTCGTTGATTTATTTATGAAAAATATAAATTTAATAATTTTTTTATAAGAAAAAAGTGACACAAATTAAGATTATAAAGAAATTAAATATTATATGTTTTGATACTACTGTATTTTATACTTTTCAAACAATTTTCAGATAAAAGCCAATGGAAATACTTATTAAAGTACGTTTATTTAAACATGATAATAATTAAAAATATATGTTATATTGTAATATCGCAAACAAGAATATTTTAAAATATCTATTTAATATGGACGAATTGAAATTAGTAACTAAAATAATATTTTTTATAAATTATACCAGAAATAATAGTTTTGCAGGAATATAGAAGAAATAATATACCTTCAAATAATATTTCGTGCTATGAAACTCACTTTACGATGTCTACACAAATATAATTATAAATATGAATTAATTATTAATGTAATTTTAAAAATATTTCATAACATTTAAAAAATAATTTTTAAAGTATATCATTCCATTTAAAAAATCAACAAAGGCCATGAGTTTAACACTAAACCTATCGAGCAGTAAAATTGGCTAGTGTGTATTGTCTTATAATATTGATAAGAATTAATTTATTTGGATTTTGTGCAATGTTTATTGCGATGTTTGTTGGAATAAAAAAATCCATCGAATCGATTTTTGTGAAAACAATTTTATAATTTCAGTAATTGTAAAATAGAAAAACTGAAAAGGATCATTTAAACCCTTATGGTAGGCTTAGTGTTAAAAAAATGTGCTATTGTGAAAATTGCTACTTTGAATTAATTATATTCTAATTTTAAGATGAATATTTTACGTAACAAGCCCTGTATAAAAGTGTCAGTATAGGATCAAGTACAGGAATATTTATTTCAATTTTTTTCAGTGAAGTGAACCTAATCGAATAAATATTTCATATAAAATATCCATCAATGTAAAATTAAATAATTGTTTCAAATTATTCAATGTAACAACAGTATAAGTAATAAGTTTTGAAAATATTTTTATGTTTTATTTGAAATACTGCCTTTAGTCAGCACCTTTTACTCGGCGAATACGGCCCCTACTTCTCATTTTATTGTGTTACTGGCAGGGAGTGCAGGAGATATGCAGAAGCAACGTTTTTAAAGAACTGGCAACGCTGTCTGTAGGGAGTCAAGGTTTTTTGATTTGAGGCTCCAATAGCAAACGTTCTGACAAAGTTTGTCCAAGCTGCTACTTGTACAAGCCATTTCCGGTGTAAGCCATGTGCACATAGCTACGCTCTTGTGGAGTCACGCTCCAAAAGACCGAGAATCGTTTGGTAGCGTGATCTACCAGCAACACAATATTATACATGATGCTATGGTAAAAGTTTTAATTAGGTCCTTTGTAACCTCCGCTCATATGATGTAATTATTTCCACTCCGTTGTTATTTTGTTTTTCACACGTTTTCCTGCCTGATCTGCAAAATCTGAAGAACATTACTGCTTATGAAAAGCCCGAATTAATACTTTAATTGCCCAACCAACAGCCTAAAAAATTCCACAAAATCAAAGTAATTTATTTAATGCAGCAACAATTGAAAACTTAAAATATCTGATATACACAGTCAGTCTCATAAGTATTCGTACCCTCATTGCTTTTAAGAGACATTTGTTGAAATCAATTGATGCATGTAAGATTTTGCAATAAACTTTTTATTATAAGTGAACACATATATAACGTTTATTTACACCAAATTATAACAAAATTGATTAACTAATAACAATAATATATTGATTTTACTCTACATAGTACGTAATGATAGTCCACAAATTTCAGAGATTTCAACTTTCTCTTAAAAACAACGAGGATACGAATACTTATGGGACTGACTGTAGTTATCCTTCGTCTTTTTTGTATTCTTCAGATATCAACTAAATTGTGTGCAACGAATATATTAACATTCAAATTGACTTTTAAACATGGACAAATAATTCTGTCACCCATATGTGGGTGACGTGGCAGTCAAAGTGTTAAAGAAACATGGATTTGTTAGAAGTTGTTTTAGTTTCTTCTTGCAAAGACTCTCTCTACACAAATGTTTATAATGCGTTATCCATCTCCAAACGTGCTATCTAAATTTTTCAGCTTAGATAAATTTGTGTCGTGGTCTGTGAACACAAAATAATACTATTAAACTATAGGGAAAATATACAGGATGCCAAAATAAATGAGTTGTTTTTAAAACGCTGATAGATGCACTTACCACGCTATTTGTACACGTTAACACTACGAGTATTATTTACATGAATATGATTAACTCAATTATTTTACCAAATTTCAATATCAATATTTTACTATAATCTATTAAGTAAACCAAATTTTATTCGGATCTACATACTGTGTGAAAATAAACTTTGTTTCTTCTATTCTTGTATTATTAAGTAAGTTGTTTCGTTTTTATATGATTTTGGTGGGGATTGGTGTAGCACTCAACATATTAATATCTTGTCCCTATCTGTTTATGTAATTTAATATCTTTTCTAATTTCTGAAAAATCTTAATGAATCACTTTATAAGAATTATCCTGTATACATACAGTGACTGACGAAAGTATTCGGACACTCTTCAAATTTAAATAATTTTTTCAAATTTGAGCCAAACGACTTGACTTTTCTGGAGCAAATAGAAGCATTGATTTACTAAATGATATGCAAAAATAATTTTGAAATAATTCCAATTGGTACAAATTACGTCGGAAAGTAGAAAGACATTTTTTAAAACATTTTTATTTCAACTCGTAATGAAAATTTAAAATATGCGTTTTTCAGGACTGTGTTAGTTATACACATGCTGAAAATTTCACCGAAATCGATTGACGCGGGAAAAAATGACACGCGTAGAAAGGTGTAAGAATTTGTGGAGTTTAAGCAGAAACTGACCAAGAATCGTGAAAAATTGCGATTTTCACCATTTTCGATGGCATATAACTCCTGAGTATGTCGATCAATTTCAATGAATTTTTCTGCATGTGTATAACTATCATAGATCTACCAGATGTGTCTTTAAAATTTTTAGTACGTGGCTCAAATAAAAAATATTTAAAAGGTTCTTTTTTTATTGGTCATATAATTCATACCAATTCCAATATTTACAAAATTCATTTTGCATATTCATTTATTAAATCAATGCAACGTATTGCTCAAGAAAAGTCAAGACGTTTGGTCCAATCTTAAAAAAGTTATTTAAGTTTGAAGAGTGTCCGAATACTTTTGTGTGCCACTGTATGTACAGGGTGAATATAGATTTCTTCATACAGAGTTTCATTTTCAAGAAAATCGAGTTTGAAAATTCGTTAGGTAGGCGAGTACTTTGGACAGAGCCTGCTTTGTTCGCTCGGCCTATCCTACAATTTTCAATGCTGTTTGCATCTGTAAACGGTATCGTTTAGAATATGATACGACTGTAATTAATAATTAGCCGTAAAATTCAATAATTGATTTATTCTAGCAATTTACAAATGTTGAAAATGTCTTCCTTGCTGTTCTAGACAAATTCTTGCTCGACGAAGTAATTAATTAATGTACGCGAACGTAATAAAATTTCAAACTCTATTTTCTCGAAACTGAACCCTTGTATGAAAAAACTATATTTTCAACTTGATTTCGTGCGAGGAATCATCCTCTTGTCGATTGTACCACGATTTCGCAAACACCCTGTATGTCTATACATTTTTACGAACGAACTAGTGTATGATCTAGTGTACAATGATAAAATTAACAGTTATCTTTCGTTTACGATTTGAAAACACCACCATTTTCCATCAAAGTTGAATAATGAATACTGTTCACGGTGTCTTCTAGATTTTTGTGTCAGAGAAGAACATATTTCTTTTTGGTGTAATCTCAAAGGTTCGTAAAAAAGAATTGATTTTAATAAGTCGTTAAATAACAATAGAAACATTAATCATTATATAGCTATAATTTTAGAAACATTAATAGAATTAATTCTTCAAGATATTTGTAAATTAATTTTTTAGACAATTTATTGTACATTAATTGCGATTTAAATATTCACCGTTATTTTTTATGAAGGATAGTTCTTCCATACTTCAAGTTCCAAGTTAAATATTATTTTATCATCTTTTGTTTATAATACACAAAATTATGCGTTACTTTTTCTATAAAATTATTTTGTGGATAGCCTTTACGTTGCAGTACAAATTAACGACGTTTAAGTGGTGTGCTGTGAGAACCTCAAAAATGTGAAAATATTTCTTAGAACAATGTAAATTTTAAATTATATTGCAAAGAATATGAAAAATTAATTAATACTAGAACCACCGAACCAGTCGAAATGACTGGTCCCTAATTTTATCTTCCACAATTATTGAAATTATAAAAGTATTCTGATTAGAATGTTTCGAATGAACTTATTCATTGAAGCAGACATTACGATGAAAACTGTACGAAGTCAACACTTTACCGACCGGAAGCTTATTTTTAGGACTTTCAATAGTTGCACTGTAACAAAATGAAGCCTAACAAACTACTTTTCGTTTTATTTTCGTTTACGATTCTAAAACACCACAATTTTCCATCATAGTTGAATAATGAATACTGTTCACGGTGTCTTCTTTATTTTCAAACACAATATTCGGTAAATGTCTGTGCCGTAAACGACTTTAGTGAAACCTTAACGGATACTGTGCAATAAATTCATATTGTAATCGTACCTCTCGCTCAAAGACCTTCTAAGAAAATATCCTTCCCGGGTATATGTTTAGCCTGTCCTCCAATTCCCTGTATACCGATTTTAGTGAACCATCGTATACCTGAGATTCCAAACCAATGTCTGCTAAGTAATTTTACCAATAAGTATCTGCAGTTTAGGATCGAATTTTCCCATCTTTTTCTATTTCCGTTTGTTTTCTCTCCTTCGTCTACATTTTCCTACATACTTTCTAAAACGAATGTACTGCAGGAACGAGTATATTAGGTTGAGTAATAAGTCGGTTCGTATGATTTGCCAGGAATTATGCATTTTATATTAAACTTTTCTGAAGATGATATATACACCATTTTGTTCTATCCCTTTCTTCCATTTATTGAGAAAGTTGAATATACTTCTTCATAAAATATTGAATAGTCGGAAAAATATTGAGAGATTTTTGTCATATTTTGATTAAATGTTTCGTTTATTCAAAATGAATTTTATTCAAGTATATATTGGCCATTATTATCTATGACCTTTTTCCATTTTTGGGGTAGAGCCATAATCCCATCGGAATAGAATTTCTGTGGTTTATCGGCTAAAAACTTGGCCAAGCGATTTTCACAGTCCTTTTTTTAATTCAAGTTTTTACCATGAAGAAAGTTTTGCAGAAATCGAAACAAACGATAATCTGATGGTGCAAGGTCTGGGCAATACGGTGGATATATCAAAAACAAAAAGAACTGGTTCGATTTCATTACATTTGTGCAATGATTCGCAGATGGAAACTCGGCCCATCAATTTCTCTTTGTTAAATCAAGAGGCACCCAAAAATCGAGCTTCTTTTTGTATCCAGCCTTCTGCAAATGATCCAAATCGGTTGAACGGTGAATGTTTAGTTCCCTAGCAATCTCGTGACTGCTTATATGCCGATCTTGCTCAACCATTTGCATCATTTCATCGACTTTTTCAGTGATTGGTTGACCGAGGTGCGTGTTTAATATCGAAATTTCCAGAACGGAAGCGAGCAAACCGTCTACATGCTGTTGCATTTTATAAAATATCTTGACCGTAAACATCACAATTTTTTTTGCCTTTTTTCGTAATGAAATTGCAAAACATAGCAAATTTTTTCGGATATTTCACACATTTTCACACTAATATTACTCTTGACACGATTGACGAAATACAAAGTTGCCTGCAGAGAAATTGTAGACTGAAATGTCAGAATGGCGTAATCTGATTAGTGTTGCCTGATATATGACACCAAACAACATCTACTGATAAAAATCTCTCAATACTTTTCCGACTATCCAATATAATTCCATAATAAAATATTGCGTGACACGTTTGACACGAACAAATTAATAATTTAACTTAATACGTTGTTATAGAAGTAGAAGTGATAGTTCTCTGATAGATAACTTGCATGCCATTTCTATGTATACGAATGGCTCAGATCGATCATTTCCTGTGTGGAAATACTTTCATTTATGAATGTCTGCGTACATGTGTAACGTCTACATCAGTTAAAGAATCAGTGAAATTAGTTAAAAACATACACAACAATTCATAATATTTATATTATTTACGGATTGTTGGTTATGTATAAAATATTCGGTTAACAAGTATTATTACAGCGAACTGTTTGCACTATTTAACACTAGAACTACCGAACAATAAATCCAACGATATATATTTCTTTGTGATAATAATAAGACTGCATCTATTCAAACTCCATTCAATTTTTATTGTAACATATGGTTCATTAAAAAAGTACATTGGAAAATTACTAATGAAAACATTTTTATAACTTCAGTAATTGCGAAAGAAGTAGGGACCAATTATTTTGATTGGTTTGGTAGTTCTAATGTTAAATATACTATTGAAATAAGCTTTTTTTGTAAAAATTGTTGTTTTGGCTTCGTACGAAAAGTATTAAATTAAACAAATAATGTATTACAATAATAATTAAATAGTCAATTCACATTCAAAGTGATGAAATCATTAATAGTATGTCTGTAAAACTAAATAATTTCTCTGTTCTTTTAAAATTCTATTTTAATAAATTATTTTATTTAAAAAATGTACAAGTTTTTTATCTAAGTATATTACGTAGCATTCTATAATTAAGAAGCTATAACTCAATATAGGAAAGAATTGAAAATTATGACATAAAATAAGGACTAATTTTTTCGAATTCGTATCTACGTCATTTGGATTATGATTATTTTATCGAAGAACGACAGCGATCATATGTGAGACCTTTTTCAAAATTATTAACTTTTCAGCCGAAACGTAGTATAGTTTCTTTGCATAGAGAAACATAATGTATACGGTGCAAGTAAACTACGAATCTTTACGCAAAACAAATATTTTCTAAGTGAATTATAAAACTACAAAAGACACATGAGAAAGTATTTCTTCATCTTATCATTTTAATAAGTCGCAAATGGTATAGTAATATTCTTAAATTCTAACCTCCTCACAGTTTTATGTTTCACCTACACATTTTCGTCATAAATGCATGAAATCCGCAATCTAGGCTAATGGAACTGGAATTGACAGCTATTACAATGAGTATTATGGTAATAGTACGAGTACAAGCAAAATGGATAACTTTTGTCCATAGTATTAACACTTGTTAGAATTGATTTGAGGTTATAAGAATGCCCGAGTATTCATTCGGTTAATTTCATTTTGACGAGTACTTCTGAATTCTTAGTACGAATCCTATAAGAGAATTTTGCAGTCAACGATTTTCACGATGCGCATTTCGTTAACAAGAATTTCATCGTATACAATATATGTTATGAAACAAATACAAATACAGCTTAAGAAAATAAGCCTCCTTTGTTATCGTCGTATGTTTTCGTCCTTGCCAGTGTTCCGTTTTTGCTCATACCATTTCATGACGGACGTAGTTGTACCTTTTTCTATTTTTAGTCGTGAAACGGTCTCGAATTGTCAACAGTGACGGGAAGCGTCGAATGTTTTTACAATTGAAATACGTATAAAATATCACACATTATATTTAATACATATATAAATCAATAGACAACTACTTCGATAAAGATATAAATACTTGTGTTTATCACAACTGACTCAAAAATAAATTACTTTCTTTTTGGTACGATTTGTAACCTACATAACCGCATTGTGTACAGTCCGTTGTGCAGTTGATACAGATATTGCAATCAACCAGACTTGAATTTTGGGTAAAATATTGCTGCAAGAAAAATATTCGGTATTCATGATTATGCATAAAGCGATTTATGTATATAATAGAAGTATTTTATAACTATATAACAATCGAATATAATTACTAAATATATTTTACATTCGAAGAATGAGTAAACTACAAGTTGATCAAGTATTTCTCATTCGATAGCGGCTCGTCGTGCCCTTAGAATCATACAAATTAAGCAGAAACTGTTCTCGTGATTCAGAACTTACAGTTAGATTTTTTCTTTCACTTTTTGTTGGAGCTGTAAAGTTCTACTACAGACCACTGTACGTGGAACAACATGCGTTGAATATAAATTTTCTCTCCTCGAAATACCGTTTCCTGTCGGATGTAGTAACGCATGGAAGAAACGGCAAAAAAATTAAGCATGATGCTTTGAACACGTTTGTAGAAGTTATTATCACATTCTTATATTACTAATACGTTTATTTATTTTATAGAAAATATGTCAAATGTAATAAATAAAATGAGTCGATTAATTCAGTGATTTTGGAAGACAGAAATGATTTTGGGAAGTAGTACAGTATAAGTTACAACTGTTACTTAAATGGCATAGGAAATTATGATTTCTGTACATGTTACAGTACATTTCTGTACATATTATACTAAAATCAGGGAATTCTATGGAAGGAAATATATTTGACTGATATACTTCTGGTTTAAAGATTATGCATAAAAACTCAATGAAATATAAATATCTTTTTGTGAATAACTGGAACAGTTTAAAGTTTCAGCCATATATGTAAATGCAGGGATTACTGTATTCCTTTCAATCTCCTCAGTCTGATATTACTGGGCAGATTGGCAGCAGATATCGATCAAAATCTATCATCAAAGCTGTTGCGCCATCTAGTGACGGTTTTGGTGACTATTTAGTATAATTAAAGACGAGATATAAGAATAGATTAACCGTGTGGGATTTTGTAACTTACGATCTGAAATACCGACATGGCTACAAATCAATCGATTTCTTATACCATCTACGCTGAAGAACAATTAAATATTGGAACTAAATCCACAAGAATGATCTTTTGTAAAATACAAATGACTAAAGAATTATGCCTGTGAATTCGAGTAATTGAATTTGTTGATATTTCAAATCATACTTTTTTATTTGTAGTCATTATGGTATACAATGTGCTTCCTTTATCTGGAAACCTGAAATATCTCGTGACACATTGAAATTACAATTTATTTACAAAAGTTGTTCAGTATGAAGAGGGCAATCATATAATATCATTTTTTTCATGACTCCAATGGTGGAGGAAAAATTTCAAACTCAAATTTATTTTTTTAAATGGAATCATCTTTTTTTGTCATAACACCGTTTGCATTTTTCGAGACGAACTTAATGACATCACATTAAATAGGTTATTTATTCACATTGGTATTTGATTTTCTTTTCCACTAAGTATGCTTTTTCTTTTTAAAATAGAGCGTAACAAAGAAATTTTAAAAAATTTTCATCAACGTTAGAGACATGTAAGGGTAAAAAAAGATTTTATGATAAATTTAGCAAAGTTATCTTATAAAGCGATCACTTCTTTTTAATTTACCTTTTTTTATTTTGTCGTACAATTGTTATTAACCGAATTATTAGTGTTTATATGAAAAATGGTACTATTCTATTTGAATGCCCTATAATTTGTGAACAAGTGATCGTAAAAGAATAGCAATGGTTGTTTTGGAAAGCTGAAACACTTTTATTAAAAAGTCTGTAGCTGTCAATATAATGAGATATTTTTTCATCTTTTGTAATATATTACAAACTAACCTAAAAATGTACATATTTGCCACTTTTTCCAAAACTTGAGGCTGCTTTAAATGAACTCATGGAATTATAATTTAAATATATTTCAGGTTCTTGTTTGTTTTCAAATTAACCCACTATGGGCCGAATGTTTTTCTTAAATATACAAAATGTATGCAACGGAAAATCAACAATTACAAATCTATATATGCAAATTAAAAAAAATTTACCAGTTTAAACAATTTTATTATAATGTATAACTTTGTAACTTTGCATTAACAGCTGATTATGACTTTTGCACTTCTGTGCATAAAAGCTGTAAAATTTCATACAACAGTTTGCACTTGGTGTTAAACGTAGATGTACGTTGCATTTGGAATATTTTATTTTTGGAACCTCTTTGTTGGATCACACTGTAATGCATATGTATTGGTATAGTCAACTATATCACTTATAATTTCACTGTCAAATAGTTTTCAAAAATGGGTCACAGAAGAGTAGGGTCCTTCGGAGTCTTCAGGGCAATCTCCTTTCCAAGGACGATGACAACTATTATTCATCTATGTTAGGTAAACTAATTGCTAAACAACTTTTTGTGGTCCTGAATTTTCCTTATTCGATGATGATTTGATACTAAATTCATCGTTGCTGTCAATAATATTTATGCTTTGTCGGGTAACTACTACTGTATGATCTTCATCAGATTCAGAATCTAATAATGAATCTTCAGATCTATTACCGCTAATGTGTCTAATTCTAATTCCTCTATTACTTTGATGTGATTATGTATCCATATTCTGATATGTAACTCTGAAAATAGGAGATAGCACAAGCATTATCCTAAATACACCAAAACCTATAATAATAGCCTACTGTAATCTGAAAGTCACAAAACTGTATCATATACAAATAGTAACAAAAGGATTATTGAAATTACAAACAAATAAGTTGTTATTGATATGCAAACCCAAAGCTATTATGTATGCTTTGTTTTGTTTAACAGATAGAATATAATAGAATAGAAATATAAATAATGTAAATTGCACAAGATGGTTCTAATAGTTTCTATCTGCAGACAACTTGCAAGGCTTAATATTTCAGGTTGACGGGGCTACCAACCGTTATCAATATTGTTATTTGTTATTTCAGAAGCATTATATAATTTAGACGTATACGTTATCTTGTAAAAAACTAAAATCATTTATCATAAAATTCAAAGAGGGTTAAACATGTGTGCAAGAGCTGTGCAAAGGGCTAGAACGATTAGACTTTTTGGCCTGTGTTCTCGATAATAGAAAATGCAAAACATTTAAATAGTTGAGCGATCACAGTCTCACGTTACATTGCCAATGTGAAAGAGTTTTTCTTTTGTTCGTGTAGTGTTTTAACGGTTATATCAATTTTTCTGAGTTAAACCTTGTTTTAGGCATAACAAAAGCTTTAGAATATGTAGGAAAATATTTTTAACCGATTTTTCAGAGTGCTCTATCACCATACACAAACAAAACGTTCTAGTGAACGTGGAAATTTGTACATATAGAATGACCATGACTTCTTTTCTTTTTCACAAATGTCTGAAACAATAAAAATTTATCCTAATTCTCCTCCGACCTTAATACAGAAAAAAGAATGTCTATTCGCTTGCAGTGGAAGTCGATGTCATGACATAGTGATTGTATTGATATATCTATGGTGACAATTTTTTAATGTATCTATATTAAATATCGAATCTTAACAATATATTGGATAGTCGGGAAAGTATTGAGAATTTTTGTCACTAGATGTTGTTTGGTGTCATATATCAGGCAACACTAATCAGATTACGCCATTCTGACATTTCAGTCTACAATTTCTACGTAGGCAATTTTGTATTTTGTCAATCGTGTCAAAAGTAATATTAGTCTGAAAATGAGTGAGATTTCCGAAAAAATTCGCTGTTTTGCAATTTCACTACGAAAAAAGTCAAAACCGTTGCACAAGCCCGGGAAAAAATTGTGATGTTTACGGTCAAGATATTTTATAAAATGCAACAGCATGTAGATGGTTTGCTCGCTTCCGTTCTGGAAATTTCGATATTAAAGACGCACCTCGGTCAACCAATCACTGAAAAAGTCGATGGAATGATCCAAATGGTTGAGCAAGATCGGCATATAAGCAGTCACGAGATTGCTAGGGAACTAAACATTTACCATTCAACAGATTTGGATCATTTGTAGAAGACTGGATACAAAAAGAAGCTCGATTTTAGGGTGTCTCTTAATTTAAAAAAGAGAAATTGATGGACCGAGTTTCCATCTGCGAATCATTGCACAAATGTAATGAAATCGAACCAGTTTTTTTTGTTTTTGATATATCCAGTATATGTATCATGTATGTCCCAGACCTTGCATCATCAGATGATCGTTTGTTTCGATCTCTGTAAAACTTCCTTGATGGTAAAAAGTTGAATTAAAAAAAGGACTGTGAAAATCACTTGGCCAAGGTTTCAGCCGATAAACCATAGAAGTTCTATTCCCATGGGATTATGGCTCGACCCCAAAAATAGCAAAAAGTCATAGATAATAATGGCCAATATATACTTGAATAAAATTCATCTTGAATAAACGAGACATTTAATAAAAATATGACAAAAATCTCTTAATATTTTTCCGACTATCCAATATAATTCTTCAAAATATCGTGGAAGTCTCTTAGCCAAATAATTTTTTGTCACTAAGACTAAAGTTTTACATAAAATTCTGAAATATGTAAATTATAATGACTGTTTGTTAAATGTAAAAATCAAAATTCAATTTCATCCACGTTTTGTATTACGGTATGCATTTCTAACACACAAATATTCGAGAATATAAATTAACATTTGAATGAAAAAATGTAATTCTTTTACGCAGTTTTTAAACATATTAAGGTACTTTAAATTAAGTTGTTCGGCTGAATTCTTTATTAAATAATATGCAACGTTACTATGCAAATCACCTCGGTAGCTCTTATAGTTTCTGAGATATTCGACCAAATATGGTTTCGATCTTCAATTTTAAGGGCTGCTTTCACCCTTCGAATAAAAAAATACATGACCATAATTTTTGCAAAATCTACAACTCCTCAATGTTTAATTATGATTTGCCAATGTCACTTTGCGGCGGTTCCTTGTTAGTTTAATTAATTCTTCCATGAATTACATTTGTTGTAATTAAAAAATCTACTAAGTATTTCTAATAATTGCTTATACTTAAACATTTACGTAACTTTATGACGAATGGTTAGACAATAATGTCTACTATATTTTACTATATCTCATAGCATTTCATTATCTGATACATGCTTGATTTATTTTAAAAAGTTCACGAGGTAAATATATCGTTCGCCGATCGTCATGATATATCTTGTTACTTATGGAGATTTTTTCTACGTGATTTTTACCCCCTACTTGAATCCACATGCTGTTTCAGGAGGTTCATTAATTCTGACTCGAAAGTGCAGCAGTCTGTAGAAATCCAACATCTTGTACCCCGATGTACGAGCATCCCCACATTTCTCAATCAGATGTACGCGCACACCCTTCCTTCATTTTTAGATTTTTTGGGTATATAAAGGGTTCGAACAAACCTACGCGAAGGTGCCGTTGACAAGTTACTTACGACGCAATAAATATGTATAGAGCGACAGAGTACACTGTCCCCTTCAAGCATAATTTTCTAAAATACGCATTAACACTAGGGCATTAACCTAACCAAGTCAGTCAGGTTTCGCTCTCACATTTTTATAGTTAGTAACCACCACTACACAATATATCAACAATTGAGCAGTTCACTGCACAAATCGATTAACTCCACTTTTTGAAAAATCTTAAATTTAAGTGTCAAAGCACTTGGTACAGTCATAACTTTTTATATTTATGATAACTTTCCCTAATAATGAAGATTAACACGATTAAATGACAACAATTTTGTTGGCCACTGAATAATAAATAATTTATTTCAGAAGCTATTTCGATTAATTCCGTAATTTAACGTAAATCGTTGTAATAATGCAACTCAAATGCACTAGCAAGCGCCGAATGATAATGGTGAAGTTTTTGGTGCCATCTTATCAGAATTAAAGTAAAAAACAATTAGTCAGTTACAGTCTAATTGTCGCAGAATCAAGTACTTGTGAAGTTAAATTAATTATTATTCAGAATAAAGTTTAGTTTGGTATATTTTAATTTCTACCGTGTACTCTACCAGTCTTACACGGACTACATATTTTTTCAGCCTTTTCAACATCACTTCCAGATCGTATTTTGGTTGAATTATTATAAACAATTATTTCAATTTGTGAGTGGTTTAAACAAAATAAAATTAGACCGTTATAATCGAGATGAGTGAAACTAATAATAATGTGGATGTGCAAAATAGTGAATCATTTGATGGTTCTTTAATACGATTTCTCAACAAAAAATCTAGCTTAAAAAAACGTTTATTGTTATCTTCGGATTCTTCTGATTACAGCAGTAAACATATTGCAACAAACACATTGTTTGGGAGGAAAAGAAGTTGTGATACTATAATGAAAATTTAGAATTTAATGCCTTTAATATAAGGAAATCTGTAGCAGGTAAACCACAAAGTTTGAAAAATGTAGATCAGACTTTATTATATAACTATAAAAACTTGAGAACAAATCGAAGTGACTACAAGTCCTCACATACAGCTGATGAAGAATATTGCCGAAGAATTAATCACAAATAACAATATATTATAACAGAACCATTAATATTCATTTTTATGAAAAATCTGTAATAAAAATATCTAATAATTAACTTTTTCTGTTATAAGAAGCTAAAAAATTTAAACACTGTATTTAAATTTATTACTTTTTTCACTTGCCAAATCGATTAGTTTCACCAGTCACATAAAAATTGTAACGTTACTGACGATAACTTTTTGGCTATCCTTTTTTATTACTTTTACATACTGTTAGATGAAAGTTACATCTGTATTTATGTATTCTGCAATATTTAT
>CM052089.1:2928986-2951239 GCA_028453745.1 Agapostemon virescens
TTGAGTTTATATTATATAGGGAATTTTAAAAAGCAATAGTAACGAGTAGAGTTTTCTCCCACGTATTTTTTCTTGCTCCTTCCGGAGAGTGTACGCCAGCTGGCCCCACCCGGTGAGTCTGTTTACTTTGAGTCAAGTACCTTCGAAGGGGTTACGCTGACGAATTCCTGGAACTGGAGCACATACGGCCACCCCCACTACCGCTGTTTGGAAAAAATCTGGGTATATAAAGGGCCCAGAAGGACCCAGAAAACGGGGCAAGTTTCAAGTCATCCTTCGACACAGAAACTTCTAAGCAAGATCGAGTTAAATCTCTTTCACGCAAAGTCAAACAGTCAAACAGAGTACGTTTATCGTTACAAGGTTAGCAGCCCCCCGCCGACTCAGTGCGATAAACTGAGAACGGAATCTAGAGTCCACACAACATTGTGTTGTACAATTGCACCAATACAATTGGAAAAGAACTAAGTCTGTATAATACTCTCTTTCACCAGTCTTTGTTTCTTAAGTTCAATTATTCCATTTCCTAATTCAGCAGTTGTTGGTATAAACCCACGAAGATACATCTTTGCCGCTTGAGGTGTACCTTCATTAATTTCATAAAGTTACGAGGCATCCGAAACCCTTTAAATCCTCCCTAACCTAAGATGGCAACCCGGTGCTGAAATACGCTCCCGGCTTATCCACGCTTTCCTCGCAAACCTAAGGTGACAACCTGGTGCTGAAATACGCTCGCGGCTTGTCCACGCTACCCTCCTTAACCTCAGGTGGCAACCCGGTGCTGGAATACGCTCCCGGCTTGTCCACACAATCCTTCCTAACTTAGGGGGGGAATACAGAGAAATACAGGAATTTAGAGCGCCTAAAAATAGTGATTTTTAGGAATTTTTTTCTCAATAACTACAAAGCGAATCATTCTCAAACTTTCATGATATTATGTTCTATATTTAAACAATACAACAAATTTTCTATTTTAATGATTAATGTATTTTTTTTCGCAATATTTATAAATTTTCACAGCTTCGCGCCACGCGCATCGTCAATTTGTGTACATCCTAGAGCCTCTAATTTTCATCTGAAACAGGAAAACAAAAGTTTTTTTTAATTCTTATAAAATTATCTCGTCAATGAACTAAAAAAATTCCAACAAAAAGTACAAAAATGTAAAAATTTTGAGCTTTATTTAAAAAGTTACGATCTTTCGCTAAAAATTTCGACTTTATAATGTAAATTCAAAGGAAAAAAATGCAACTATTTAAGAATTTTTTTAGTTCATCGACAACATTTTATCATTACCTAACGAAAAATCGCCTTAGGAGCTCAATTTGTTTAATAGATCGTTCTGTATCGTGTACACAGGATTCAGAAATATGATATTGAGAAAAACACGTTTAAAGTTTTTCGACTGTTAGAGTAGTAGTTATTGAACACTTACCAGGGCCATATAGTAAGCCTTCTGTGGCTTGAAAAAATTCGTTTTGCTGCATTTGGTGCATTCTACAAGAGATTCGTGCTCCTTCTGTGCTGCTTTGTCTGCGGCGTTCCTGTCTCGTTATGCGCTGCGCGTCATACGCATCGGCAAATATTTAATACATTCATTATTTCTAATATAGCTGAGTAGCCCTCGTTCAAAATGCCAGCCGCAATAAAGGCGAAGGTTTCAATAATTTTTGCTCCGGAATTTAGATGCTTTGGATTTAGGCGCCAAACCGTTAAATTGAAACTTTCATTGCAATTCTGCGTGTGTCCACCTAGACACCTGGTTAATAAATCCTCCTTTAAAAGTTCTTCATATATCGGTTTTAAATGTTTAAGGACATCTGGGTGAAGTGGACTAGGATGATTAAACTTATCTAATTCACCTTCCGCTTCGCTTTCAGCTTTCGCGGACGGATACCTGCCTGACCCTTACCTTTCGGTTAGCTGTATCTCCCAAAATACATACAATTTTGCTCCGTAACTTTATACACGCATTCTAGACACATACTGGAATCATTTTCAAACAAACAAAAAATCGAAAATTTTTATCTTATAAAGTGTACTCCCCTCTTAAGGTGGCAACCCGGTGCTGGAATACGCTCCCAGATTGTCCACGCTTTCTTCGCAAACTTAAGGTGGCAACCCGGTGCTGGAATACGCTCCCGGCTTGTTCACGTTTTCCCCATACATTTACCAAATCACAACCAACCTCCGGCCACGTAAAGCTGCCTGGCCCTCGGCTCGTAATACAATGCACATTATTTCATCGTATTTCTCCACTTTTTGTTTTATGGAGTTAATCGATTTGTGCAATGAACGGCTCAATTATAAATTGCTTTTTATCACAAAATTGATGACACTGCTTTATAATTTCATTTAACATTCGTATTATTTTTTCTCTCGAGTAACTAGTACTTTTCGCATCGATATATTTTTCCTGCTCAGGATATATGGAAGATTTTTTTAAAAGTTGCGAGAGCCAAAACCAAATATCACCCTTAAATACATCCTGAATTCACGATACCTTTCCTGTGCCATCCGATGGTGAAATAGGCATCTGATCGTTCACAACTTTTCTTCGTGAAAGTAGCAATCCTGTGATGAAATAGATATCGGTTAGTCAACGATCAAATCTCTCCCAAAAATAAAACAGTCCTCGGTTACGCATCATCTGCCTATTCCTCGGCTCCTAACAATCTAGAGGAACAGTTGATAGCAATAGTTGCAGTTTCTCGCGGATACCTTCAATACTAGGATCGAGCAGCGGTTATATGTATAGAAAAGTTGTTTCATTTTTTGCACTTGAACGGTGACTCTCAGACACCACTGAAAATAGCTGTAACACTGTTTAAAACAATCTTTACAGCATTATTTTTATTTACTACTGTAATAGTAAACAAATTTCGTATATATCAGATGAAATATATCGTGTAGAATGAAAATATTCTAGGGCAGAAAAAATGCCTTGGGGTTGGAGTTAAAACAGCTTCGAGTGCAAAGGGTTAACACTTTACCGATCGGCGAGTATTTCAGAATTTTTCAGGGTTTGGGTTAGGTGATTGAAAACTTTTCAGTGGATCTTTCAACGCTGACAGTAATTTTTATTGTAAATCAGCATGACATCCTCAGTAACGTTATCTAATAATTTGGTTACAAATTATAATGTAAAAGCAGTTTGTTAGGCTTCATTTTGTTACAGTGCAACTATTGAAAGTCCTAATAGACTTTTGGTCGGTAGAGTGTTAAAATTTTCATCGTGACAACATCAAAAATACCTTGCCATACAATTATCGTTGGAATAATTGGGATTTCTTTGTCTGTAATAATTTCACAGAAAAGGGAAGAAAATTCATATGTAATTATTGTATTTCTACGCAGCGATTCCGTTATTCTTATTCATCTGTGTCATCAAGGATGCAGACGTTAGTTAAAGTGAACGTATTCACAGAAATAAAGATAACTATTGATGAATGTGTGCTATATAGTTGTTAATATTATTACAATGCAAAAGACTTTTAAACGGTGCGTCTATATAACTGATTACATGAAACTATTATTTTTAAATGTAAACTCTTGTATTTCTAAATTCGGCATAAACACTTGCAATCATCTAATTGTCGTATACCGAGCGAGGCTTAATAAACGTTGCTCGAGTATGTTAAAATACTAGTTTATTAATAAAACACTCCTCGATGTAACTCCGGTCGAATCAAAGATCGAAGCACGGTAGAATATAACTCGTCGAAAAACTGACAACTGTTTTAGACGGAAATAGTAGTAACGTGGTGAAAATCAATATGTATCTAGTGAATTTGGGGAAACTGCTAGCCTTCAGTAGTAGTCCCTTAAAGGGAGAGGAGAAGTATGATTAGTGCGTCATAAAGCTGACTGTTGTGTGACTCACAAGGGAACATATGTACACAGATGCGAAAATCCGATTTTGATGAAACTTATGGAAGCTTATAGCTTTATTGTCTAAAGAAAAAAACTTTTGTTAAAATTTTCTTGCGCGACTACATTTCCCATTATAAAACACACAATTTAAAAAAAAAATTCGAATGTTTTCGACCTCTGGTTTCTGAGATATCTCAAAAACACTCCAACTTTGAGGGCTGTTTTTACCCCTTCAAAGTGGATGTTTGCCGATAAAAAACAGACACGTGTCAAATATTTTTCGAATAATTATAAGCTCCCATAAATTTCATCAAAATCGGATTTTCGCATCTGAATATGTTCCCGTGTCAGTAAGGATCGGTCGAGATTGCATAGTCGAAAACATTTCACTCACTGGTCGAAACATCTTACTCACTACTTAAACATAAGATAGGTAGTTGGTCATGCAACATAATGTACAAATGTAAATTAATTTTATTGTACTGTTTTTCGAGTATCTATTATTTACGATTGATTAAACTTATTGGATTTATTTTAGGTACTGCATTAATTTATTGAAAATATGCTTGATTCTATTTTCAGAATTCTAAGCCTTAAAATGAAGTTGGCTCTAGTAATGTATACCACTTGCATGACAGTTGTTCTGGTCTCAGCTAGTTTACCATTACTAGAAATAGGCGAATCTCAAACTCATCTGGCGGATAATTGTCAAATTCCACAGTGTCCGGAAACGAAGAGTTGGGAAAATAAGGAACGTGTGCTTTCTTTGCCTTATCCTTTGGATTGTTTGCAGTACGTCGAATGCACAGGATCTACAGCTAAAATACTTCCCTGCCCGCCCGATGAAGTTTTTGACAAGGTATGGATTGAAAATTCATTGCGATGCATAATTCCAGTGTCTCGCATATTGTTAATATATTTAAACTTTGGAAGAATAATACGGGACCACCAAATGCATCATATGAAAAAGCACGATAAATAACGAACTTCACGTATATAAAATATTGAGGTTATTTGGACCGTTTATTTTGAAAGTGGTGCAAGTCCATTTTCTTCTGTTTCGAGAAAATTAAATGTTAGCAGATCTGACAATTAAAAAATATAGGTTAATTATGTGAAGTCTGGGAATGTTTGTATTAATTTATTAATATGTAATTTGATTATATAAATTTCTTTTAGGCAAATTTAACTAAAATAATATATATTTCCAGGCTGCAAATGGATTTACACCACTTTCATAATTAGTTTCATAATAGTCAATATCACTTAAAATATATTCCATATTAATTCAATTTTGTTTACAAATAATAACAAGAAATAAAATAGAATTAGTATTTTTTATTTTGAACGTTAATTATATTTATATATTGTTAAACTTAACACAAGATATTGGTATTTTTAATTATTTATGCTCTTCATGTGGCAGTGTTTTGAAATATTCATGATGCACAGGAGGTATATAAGGTAATAGCTGCTGTATATCCTTATATTTTTCGTATGTATTAGGTCAATCGGAAAGTTCTGTCCATCTAGCGTCGAGTAGCCGTAGCTCGAACTGTGGGTAACTATAACCTCTAAAGTAAGGCTAACTTTTTAGTTTGAACATCTGTTAATAAAACTCAGTACACAACAATTTATGCTTGCATCAATAACTTCGTTTTTTTCTACATTGAAGATGTCGGAATTTGAGCCGAATAAGCGTCATTTGCGCGAAGTGTTAGTCTTTTGTTTCAATTGGAAGAAAACGGCAGCTGAAGCTCATCGAATGATTGTAGACGTTTATGGCAATAATGCTGTTTCCGATAAAACATGTAGAGAGTGGTTTCGACGTTTTAAAAATGGTGATTTTTCTTTGGAGGACAAAGAGCGTTCTGGACGGCCACGAGTATTCGAAGACGAAGAATTGCAGACATTGGTGGATGAAGATCCATGTCAAACGCAAAAACAAATTGCAGAAGCGTTAAATTGTGCTCAATCTGTCATTTCCGACCGTTTAAAAGCCTTAGGGAAGGTCTACAAGGAAGGAAAGTGGGTCCCATATGAACTCAAGCCAAGAGACATTGAAAGGCGGAAAACCATCTGCGAAATTTTGCTTGCTAGGCAACAAAGAAAGGGGATTCTCCATCGTCTCATCACTGGGGATGAAAAATGGATTTATTTTGACAATCCTAAACGTCGAAAAACCATTTGTGATCCTGGCCAACCCTCAACATCGACGCCAAAGCGGAATATCCACGGAAAAAAGGCTTTACTCTGCATTTGGTGGGATCAGGAAGGTGTGGTATACTATGAACTGCTAAAAACTGGTCAAACAGTCACAGGAGATCTCTACCGACAACAAATTATCCGTTTGAGTCGAGCATTGCACGAAAAAGGACCACAATATGAAACGAGACAGCGTAAGGTGATTTTGCTGCATGACAATGCTCTGCCTCACGTCTCAAAAATTGTCAAGGAAACGATAGAAGCACTTCGCTGGGAAGTGCTACCACATGCGGCTTATTCACCAGACTGTGCCGCATCTGACTACCACTTGTTTCGGTCGATGGTACACGCACTTGCTGAGGAACGATTTAATTCGTACGAAGATCTCGAAAAATGGATCTCCGCCTAGATAACCTCCAAAGATGAATCATTCTTTCGACGCGGAATTCGCTTACTGCCCGAAAGATGGGAAAAAGTCATCGTTAACGATGGACAATATTTTGATTAACGTACTTTTTCATTTTCTTTCATGAATAAAGCTATACTTTTTGTAAAAAAACGGACGGAACTTTCCGATTTACCTAATAATAGGCCTGGCATCATGATACAAAGGCGCCAGGGCGATTTTTTCAAATTTTGGCGGTCTTCCCCGACATGTAGGTGATAAAGTTAGAGTCTTAAATTCTGTGTCCTCCATTAATGTTTTATATAAAATAGTATACGGTGCACTTTTGCAAAATTTCATCCAACATATTTGCAACCAATTTATTTTTTCTCCATTAGTGTTCCTTCTTATCTGTTTTTTAATTGCGTTTTGTAGATTTTTTGTTGAAACGAAATTCTCTCGTTTCAGTTCGTGTAAAATAAATTTATTATGTTGTCTCCATTGGTTTATAACGTCATAATAATCCTGTGGTGTGTACAGGAAATTCTTTTTTTGTAATGCCATTCTTTCTGTCTATGGAAATTGGACTTACACCACTTTCATAATCAATGGTTACGCAATTTCTTTTACTGGCCAATTTTAAATTCAACAAAACATAGGCATTTTTTAAGATATTAAATACTAACTTGTTATAAACAAAACATTTACACTAAATTAAGCATAAATTACGTTATATCTCATTTTCTTAAAAAAAGGACTTACACCACTGTCAAAATAAACGGTCCATTTGTTTATACATCGAGATAAAAGCAAGAGAATTTTAGAATCAATGTAAAACTATAGGATGACCTTTGTTTAACACTAAAACTTTCGAACAATAAATCCAACGATATACATTGCTTTGTAATAATTACGATACTGCATCTATTAAAACTTCATTCAATTCTTATTGTAACATGTACGTCATTAAAGAAGTACATCCGAAAATTTTCTATGAAAACATTTTTATAATTTCAATAATTGCGAAAGAAAAAACTAGGGACCAGTCAAAATGACTGGTTTGGTTTAGTGTTAATACAAACTTCAGGGATTTTCATATTGTATTTTTGCCAAATTAGAATCTTCTTTGATTAATTTATGTAATGTCACGTGGTAGTTGCCATAATGAAAGAGTGCGACTCGTAATTTTATGATTTGAGAAACCAAAGGTGGAAATTCCTGAAGTCGGACGGAAACTCGAGCATTCCAATAAAATTGTATCGAATTTCTTACGTAATTCTACTAACCAGGGAACATATTGAAATGATAAGCTTCGATTTTGATAAAACTTTGGAAAAGGGAGATTTTAGGACAGTATTGGACACATATTTTTTTATCGACCATCGTTCACATCGAATAGGTAAAAACAGCTTTCAAAGTTGGAAGTCGGAATCGTATTTGGTCGAATATCTCGGAAATCTAGAGAGGTCATGTGCCAGAGGTCGTGCCATGAATTGCCTATGCCTTTAATATAAGTATTGATATATGATTGATACACTCGATGGTTGACCTTGCTATAAATCGTGGTTCGCGTCATCCACGACTGCTCTCAATTCTTCTCTTTCTTTACTGCTAATCAAATACTTCGTCATCCGTTCGGTTTCTTTTGTTAATTTTTATTCTGATGTTTGTTTTAGAAAACTTCCAGCTGTGGCCATCGTGATAAAGTGCGCTGTATTCCCTGCTATCAAGAAGCTCCTCTGGAATAATTCTTCAATGAACTTTAACACTGGATTTACGGCACCCGCCATTTTGACGGATTTTGAACTAAACAAGCAAAATTACAACAACAATTACTATTAATTTCTTTTCAATTTATATTGGCAATTATTGGTTTAGTGAGACGAATATATATCCAAATTTATTTCCCTCTCAGCCCTGTAATTTCAGAATTCTGTATGATATGCTTTGTATGATTCTATATGCTTATAAGCCGTTTATTTTGAAAGTGGCGTAAGTCCATTTATGTTCGAATTGAGATATTGAAGGGTTTGCGTTGAATTAAATTTAAAAATATGGGTAACAGATAACATAATAGATTAATGTTTTCTGGTTTCTAAGGGTGACAAATTTATCATCTCAATTATTATAATTAACATTATTTAAGAAATAATAAAATACACCACTTTTAAAATCAATGAAATGACGTTTTCGATTCTTAAGAAAACACAAGTCCGTAGGAAAAGTAAATTTCCCTTGAAATAAAAATTAGTGTATACACTTTTATGTCATAAAATTAAAAAATCAACTTTTATTCTTTGTTAAATAATTTTTACATTAAAATTAATATTGTTTTATTAATTATTATTCAGTCTTCTCCAGTTTGTGTATGCAGGAGGGATTTAAAATAATTATGGTGTGCAGGTGGTATGTAATGTAATAAATCTATTAAGTCCTTATAGTTTAGGTTTGTGAGTGGTCTCATTTTTTTGTATAGTGGTGCCAACTTGATATTATTAAATTTTTTCGGTCTTCCCCGTTGCGGTAGTAAATCCAATGTTTTGAATGGTGCATCCTCTTTCATTGTTGTTTTTTAGAATAATTTATATGGATCGTTTCTCAAAAATCTCATTCAAAATATTTTAAACCAATTTACTCTGTCACCGTCAGTATTTTTTAGCTTTTTAAAAGTCGGCTTTTCTAGAGGCTTAGTTGAAATTAACTCTTCACGTTTCGTAAATAAATTGCGCGCAAAAAATCATCTTTAGTGACGAAACGCATTTTTGGATGAATGGCTATGTTAACAAGCAAAATTGCCGTACGTCAACCCGCACGAGGTTCACCAGGTGGCAATGTACCCACAAAAAGTTACCGTTTGCTACGGATTTTGGGCCGGTGGCGTCATTGGTCCGTACTTTTTCCAAAACAACGTTGGCGAGGCTGTCACCGTCAATGGCGAGCGCTGCAGATCGATGATAACCAATTTCTTTTGACCCGAATTGAACGATATGGATGTGGACGACATATGGTTCCAGCAGGACGGCACTACGAGCTACACAGCAAACGACACAATGGAAATTCTGCATGAACGATTTCAGGGTATGGTTGTTTCTCGTAGAGGTGACGTGAATTGACCATCAAGATCATGCGATTTGACCCCGCTAGATTTTTTCTTCTGGGGTTTTCTGAAGGTGCAGGTCTATGCCAATAAGCTGCAATCTACCAATGCCCTCAAAATCAACATACCCCAGACCATTGCTCAAATTCAGTCGATTCATGCGACAGAGTCATTGAAAATTGGACGTCTCGGATCTGTGCCACCGTGCGAAGCCGTGGCGGACATTTCAACGATGTCATATTTCATACATAATGGCATACATGGGCCTGTCAAATAAAAATAAAATTTCGTTAATACTTCACACACAGCTTATTTTATTCCATTTCAACATCGACCCACCCTTATTTGAAAACCCTTTAGTTACAACATTCTCGTTCACTGTGCATAAGCAAAAGACTAGCTTACCCCATTTGTTCTATTCTATTTCAGTCAAGTCTATTAAAATAGTGTGAATATCTCTTAATATTATATAAATTATTATATTGTATAAATCGTGTAACGTGTTAATGTTACAACTCAATGGAGATATTTAGAGATTATAATGGAGAACATTTTCACTATTACAAGCATTAACACTAGAACTACCAAACCAGTCTTTTTGACTGGTCCCTAGTTTTTTCTTTCGCAATTATTGAAGTTATAAAAATGTTTTCATCAGACATTTTTTGATATACTTCTTTAACCCTTTGACTACGGCAGACTGTGAGACGCACCGGCCGTAGTATACGGTAGGAATATTATTTACTTCTTTGTATTCTGAACCAAATTGCTACTATAAATATGAAAAATTGAATATTAATGTAAAGCTTTTTTCACAATATACACAATATAGTGTAGAGTAAAATCAATATATTTTTGTTATTAGTTAATCAATTATGTTATAATTTGGTATAAATAAACTTTATATATGTATTCACTTATAATAAAAAGTTTATTGCAAAATCTTACAAGCATCGGTTGATTTCGACAAATTTCTCTTAAAAGCAATGAGGGTACGAATACTTATGGGACTGACTGTATCTAATAATCTAGTAAAGTGTGATATAATTCGATACATGGATAAATATATAATCCTACATCACGTTTCTTACATTCGTAATGCGTCTCATTTCATATTTGCGTCTTGCGTTTTTCCAAATTGCTGTATTTTTTACGCATGGAAACGGAAAATGCCTTTGAGTTAAGCGAAAAGCCTGACTATTAAGATTTCCACCTTTTGATTTACAATCGTGTACTCTACCTGAACCGTATTTGTGTAAAACTTGTTCCATTAATATAAATGAAATTTACATATTTATTATTTATTAATACAAAATTACATACATATTTATATTAACTCCTTGCACTATTCGAAATCTCGGGAAAAGTCAGGCCAAACGCGGCTGCCTCAATTGTCGCGGTGGGCAGTTGTGCCCATATTTACTTCACACGATGGAACTCTTGTGAAATTCAAATGAATTTGAATAAAAAATTTTTAAAAAATACTTTAATTATCACATAAGATTAAAACAAATTCTGAATAAGTAATAATAATATAATTAATTACACAATCCCATTCGAGATGTTTATACTTGGCCTGAAATTAAGACCACGAGCCCGACTCGTGACAACCACGTTTGGCCTAAAATTTTCATCACGAGTCAGACTCGTCAAAATAGTGCAAGGGGTTAATAAAACTGCGTCAAGCGCCTTTAGGTGACCACAATGGGATAAGCGCCTATAGGCGTTCTCAGTGTCAAGCGCAAAATTTCTAACCGCCTATACGCGCTCACAGTTGCCTAGAGGTTAAACCGTTTATTTGTACGTAATATATACTACGTATTATGATCTGGCAATGTCGGATCAAGATATTACAATTATTCGAAGTCAAGGAATAAAAATTACGAGTAAAGACAATATGTGATTTTATTTCTTTCGAATAATTTATTATTAATAAAAGCGTCGAACAAATCATCTTGCTACATTGAGCTTCGAATAACGAATAAATCACGTGCGAAATTTGGATTTGAATAATCTCCAAAGTTACAAATGAATTCCTTCTAGTAAAATCTAATGGATAACCTGTATGGCCAAATTTCGACAGATATGCTGTATTTAACTGTTGATTAAGGTTGAAGATGAGTTGATTTTGGATCTGATCCACGCTAAAAATGAGACTAGAGGGCAACACTGTACCGGGAACATCAAAATCTCAGACGAGAGCATTTTCTGCTCCTCTCTGATTGAAATAATAATATGAAATAAAACCATCACAATTACCTCGGTGTTGTTATATTTATGTTGGAACTTCGAAACATTTATTTTTAATTTTGAACTATTTAAAATGGCTTTATCCACTGGTAAGTGTACACGTGACTTTTCATAACCTATACTGAATGTTTATATATATATATGTTCTTATTTTTGTTCTTAATAGAATTATTAAAACGTCTGAATTCGGATGAAGAACCTTTACCTAAACGATTGAAGCTTGCAGAAAATGTTTTCTGTACCGTTGACATACCGATAATTCGCAAGGAAGATCTTATTTTACAATGGCTTTGCGAAACATGTTCTACTGATCCAAATGGTTGGGGATATATAAAAAATTGTTTGAAAACAGATTATTTGGATATCAAATTTGATGTTAAAAGATTACTGGTTAATACACTTATTGCGAGACTTCAAGGAACTGTGGAAGATATTCATAGTGATATTTTTGATTGCTATAAATTAGTAGTCTCAAATAATGGAATGCAACAATATTTTATTAATGAACCTAATGATTTCGGACTTCTTGTAACATGTCTTTTGAACTATGCACAGAAATTTTTCAAATATACATTTAACATCGAGAAACTGACTGTAGGAATAGATATAGATTTAATTAATAAAAATAATGGTTTACCATTAATAATATATAATACAATAATTAGTGTTGTAGAAGTCATAATGTTGATTTCGAAGTCTTCTTTTATCACAAATAATAAGTTAAAGATTATATTTATAAGTGAAATTTTATATCCTTTATGCGATATTATTGATCAAAACTGTACAGATAGCAGAAACAAATTAGGAGTAGCAACTTATAAATGCGTTCAACAACTAATATTTGGAAGAAAATATGCAGAATCTAATATGATTGTAAAAAGTAAAGATACAGCTGAATTTATGGATTTATTACCTATTTTGGTTGAAACTTCAAAATCCAAGGATCTTCGATTCAACATTTGTGTTTTTAGTTTTATTTTTCGTGCTGCGATAGGTATATTTAAATCTGATGGTGCTACATTGGATTCAATATTGAGAGAACTAGTAGAATGCGCGGCAACTCACAAAAAAGAAATCTTAAGTGCCTTGTTGAAGCACACAGACGATATAATATTCAATTTTGATAATAAGATACGTGATGTTACATTGTTTAACTATTGCCAAAATATGATAAATGACATTTTATCAAGTGAAAATATCAGTACAGTAGATTATATTTTGATCTCACAGTTTTGTTTATTTAATCCCCTTCTAATTGAAAGAAGAATTCAAGAAATACTGGTAAAAGCATTTCAGGGAAACTCAACATTAGAATATACAAATTTAATGGTATCTATTATGAATGCTGTTGTGCATTTAAGACAAGAAGAAAAATTAATTCCTTCAATATTGATAGCTTTAAAATCTGAGAATCTGAAATCAAATACAAAATTCGATACGCTTTTTCCATATGAATTTAAAGAAAAATTTATAATGTCTGTAAGTAATATCACAAACTCGCAAAGTGTATGTATGTTAAGAACACTGGTATATCACTTGAAAACTGATTGTCTGGAAATACTACAATCCAATGATATGTGTAAGTATAATAATATTAGTAATGGTTTTCAAGATATTTTTACATGTTTAAAATGGTTTAAAATTTATTACAGGTAAAACCATAGTTGTCATGCAAGCAATCATTGATTTACTTGTTACATTTTTAAATGGTATCTGTATTTTCGAGCATGCAGGAACTCTACATTTCCACAAAAGATTTATAAATGCTTTTGAGGACTTAGGAAATATTTTATCGCTTTTGATAGACAGAATTTTACATTTGAATTACAACAAGAAGATCATTGTGATATTACTAAGTGCAATATTTTCATGGAACGAAACTCGAAATACTTTAAAATATTATGTACCAAAAAGTATTACCAAAGACTTGAGTTTTCCAATATCGGAAGATCAATGGCAACAATTAATTCAAAGAATTACAAATTTTGGAAAAGACAATTGTAAGGACATTATGGTATGTTAGCATTACTTTTATTAGCATAAACTGTTTTTAAAATTTTCTGTGGTTTCTAATTAAATATCATACTATAATTTCAGAATAAACTTATTTTGCAACAGACTAAAATACCCCAGAATACATTGAATAAATCTTCCGTTAAACTTAATAACTTAGTAGGTGGTTTGAAGTACTCTTGGAAGTCTGTTTTACAATCTGATACAGATATATTATCACTCTTGACTTCAAAAGAAATTTCAAAAGTGACAGACTTATTATTAATAGAGGTGGCATCTAGTGAAAATCATTTTTCAAAATGGGTAGAAGTATTAGATAAAGAGGAATTACAGGAGAACAAAAAATTGTTGCTCTGTTTGTTGAATAGTGTTGTTACACAAATTGAAACTTTGCTAAAAAAAGGTGTAACAAAGTCGATGTGCCAACATTTTGCTAGGGTAAATGTAAGTATTTCATAGGTAACATTATTGGAGCTATTAAATAACATTTATTTTACGTTTCTTAGATATTTATGCTTGAAGACCAAAATATTGATGACCAGAACGTGAATGAAATACTAGTGCATATGAAAGAAGACTTGTTAAGAGACGATTGGGTTGAAATAAAGAGTACATTGTTAAATGAGATAAAAGTGTACTTAAAATTATTGCTTCACGTGCCTCTTATGTTCTTAAACGCTAATATAAGATTATTGACGTTCATAATCTTCTTTGCACTCAGAAAGGAATGTTATCAGAATGATGACATAATTTCCTTGTGTAATGTAATACTTTCAGGTATTTTCTTGTTTCTTATAAATATTTAAAAAATGACACATACACACACACACACACGCATGAGCGCGCGCACGCATACACACGATGTTATCGCATTTCTATATAAAAAAATAAGTCGAAAATTAGATTAAAATTTTCTCATTTAAGACTTCGTTTTCGAGTGTATGTGTATCGAATAGATTTTTAAAGTTGATTGTCTCAAAAACGAAGTTTCAAATGAAAAAATTTTATTCTATATTTTCGAATTATATTTTGACATAGAATCAGCCCCTATCCGGTTGTATCATGATACCCTGTATATTATTAAAAAAATTTTCCAGATCTTTTAGAAAAACCTGGCGTTGATATATTCCAGTACATAAGTCCAGTTTTATTATGTCAATTACCACGAAATAGAAATGTCCAAAAGACTTTGGAAGTATCGCTTAAAAATGGTCTATCCTATACAATGTTTAAAGAACTTATAAATGCTGCTGGAGATTCTAAACAGCAGTTACAGTTTTTATTAGAATCTGTGGAACATGTTAAACAAAAATTAAACGTTGACCAAAAGGCAATAGTCAGAAAAGTGGAAAGAAAATTGAGCAAGATTTTAATAAAATCACTACCCTCCACTATTACGGAAATAGAAGATATAAATATATTAAGTTCAATATTAAAAATTTATGTAACCAATGATAACATTACTGAAGAGTTAAGAGATCTAGTACAGCAAACTCTACAGAATATATTTTTGGTAATTATAATTGTTGCGGAACATGGATAGATCTCTTTCAAGTACTAAATGGTCAGTTTCTTTTTTAACAGAATGATAATATCGGAACCAACAAGAATGAAATAGTACAAGAAACTTTAAAGTTGGCTGCCATTGTTCTTCATAATCGAAAAATGTTTGAAATCAAAGATCAAAACGTAAAAAGAATATGGCATACTTTATTCAGTTATCCATGTGTGGATGTAGTTTTACCTTTATTAGAATCGAGTGAATCGTTAGAACTTGAGGAATTTTTAAAAGACTTACACGATCAAATGGTATGTAACTACATATAGAATGGAATAGAGTGTAGATATTCAAATTAAGTAGTTTAATAATGCATAAAAATATTCCTTTTGTTTTTACAGATGCGAGCAATCACGCATACGCAACCAAATGACTTAGAAAATGTGTGTATCATATGGAATTCTATACTGAAGATAAATATGTCTAGTGATAGAAATGGGTTGCGTATAATTGCAATTAATAAGTTGATACAAACGATACAGGTATTAAACGTACCGAATCAATCTTGGCCAATGGTATTAAAATTAACACACGATCTTCTTACCACCAAGCATTTATATTTGTCTGACACAATTATCGATTCGAGTATATGTCTTGGTTTAAAATCGCTGCAAGACTCTACAATATTAACGTGTAACAGTGTATTAAAATTATGTAACGTACTGTTAAAAGTGAAAACAAGTTTAATTACTGATAGACTGCCTGCACTGTTAGCATTGTATAGACGTGTATTAAATGTTGTATGTAAATCGAAAGATAAAATTGATAAATCTGAAGAAGAAATATTGAACTGTATCACGTTCGATATAGAGAAGTAAGCTACATTTTATTTATTTAATTAACTCAAAAATATAATTTTATTTTTATTGGTTTAATTTTTTCACAGGTTTACAAGCTCCTTAATAAATCTCAAAAAAGATATGACAAGATTAAGTCCTTATTTAATTGCAGATTTGTTAAAATTGTTCTCAGGAGCTTCGATAGCAACACCGGTTAAAGTAATTTTTTACATATATTATATTATCTGAAGTTATTATATAATAATATAAGTTGTATAAGTTAATACATATAAAACAACTTTTTGTTTCAGACGTCACTACAGAATTGCATATACATGTTAATTAGTATATGTGATCGACATGGAATTGCATTATTATTTCGAACTTTACCAGTTTCTATGCAAGAAATTCTCAAGACACAGTTAGATATATTTAATAAATTCCACAAATTCTCTGGAAAGATTTAATCGGCACTTATACACAATAAATTTTTATGAATATATTTTTATGTTATAAGTAAAAAGTGAAGAATTGACTCGCTCCTTTTAACATTTTTCTTATAATTGCTACGTTGACGAGGAAAGGGTTTGATTCTTTTGTTAATGGTTACAGATACTTCTCTAAATAATAAGACTTAAATTTAATATAAACGTCTATAGAATTTTAAAAAATTTCAATTATCTGCTATAACTTCAGAGATACTTATACTATTATAGAAACTTTTGCCGCTTGTTTATTCTAATGGACTAAGATAATAATAATAAAAGTTATAGTATGCGCAGGAAAATTCGAGAACCAGACGAAGACTGCAAGCACTTTGAAACTTCTCGGGTTAAGTTGTAGACGGCCATGTAGGGTAGTTATGCGCGAAAACACTAGGTCACATTTGACAACTTCATTTTTGTTTTCCACGTTTGCTGATTTTGGCGGCGGCTGAAAAGGTGAAGGGGAGGAAGCGAAGGGTACGTTTCGTCCTAGGCCTGCTAGAGATTTCGTCGGTAAAGTTACCTAACAGACTCTACCCTAGACCCTGAAATGTTGGAAGGCAGTTAAGGACGGTATATATATGAATAGAAGGCGGATCAGGTACTAGTGGGTACTAGAACTGCCACACTGATAGTAACAATTACGTATAAATTTCCAACTTGCAGAGATTCTTTTTTCTAATCTGAGAGAGAAGCATAGGTAAGATCATAGAGAAACGGGGAGTGCTAATGTCTCCGTGTGCCCTCTGGAGCTTAACGCATGTGGCCTTTAGAGCTAACTCTGAAGTTCGTCATCTCTATTTGAGGTTGTCATATGTCTAAAATCATCTCACTCCATCTCCTTGCCGTGGCTCTTGACAATTCGCATGGTTGTGGGTTGTTAATAGGATGAGGGATACGTGGAGGAAAGTAATTCCAATGAAGTATGAAGCGCTTTCAGCAGAAACTCGGAGTCTTGTCAAGGCCTCCCTGGTTGGTAAGGATCACGCTGAGGGGTGGCAAATACTGGGACCGAACTGAGGACTACCTTGGGCCGAATATCGTAAACTGGCGGTTTTGATTGAAATGGGATTCTTGCCTTAGTCACTCGGACCACGAGAAGGATCAGCTTTATAAAAATGTCCTTAGTCCTAAACTTTGGAACATGGTGAAGGGACATTTCTTGGTTGATGACACCGAGGGCGTAAGCTAGTGGGAACACCAGTCGCTAGTGATGTCCATCCTTAGAGTACCTGGCGACCTTTAGAGGCAATTACTTCTGAGGTGTTACCCGACAAAGGGGTTTGCCCAGGTTGACTTTTAATTTCAACCATTCTTGAGAGTACATTATGGATTTGTAAAATAAAACCCATTTGAATGGGGAGGAGGGTTTACCATATTCAAAGTGGTGGTGATTTTGGAGAAACTACCGGTTTGAGTAACCGAACGGGAAACACAAAGTGCAGGCTTTGGTTTGAGGGAAAAGCTGACGGAGATTGGTGCCACTGAGTGCATTGCGAGGTGGATGCGGTCCGAGTCGTATGAGTGCCTATGTAATTAGTACTGCGCGAAGCGTTACAGACAGTGCCTATGGAGGTGGGGACGCTGATTGGCGAGTCCCCATTTTCCAGCTCTTCTGCTCCGTCTGGGAGCACTTTTCGACAGGGACAAACAAGAAGAAGGGCGAATATTCGTTCCAAAGATTCTTGAAAAAGAATTTTGAACATTTTGCTTCAAGCCCAAGCCTTTGTTGGGGTATTGAAGAAGCTGGCGACGGATGAACTGATGCGACACCGATGAAGGCTGAGGGAATAAGCCCTCCCTTGGGTTTCAGATTATATTGAGTCTGACGAAGGATTCATGTGTGTTTTTGGGACGTTTTAAAGATCTCCTGAATTTCCTACGAATGTCTCTTGAACTTCTTATGCACGCCTTTGAGATGTACCATTTTTTAACACGAGACGTTTAGGAGATGTTCAGAAGACGTTCGTAGGATATTCAAGACCTCTTTAAGATTTTTTAATGTCCGATTACAGATGTCTTTAAGACGTATTTGTGTTATCTGGGAATGCTCAGACTTGTATTAATTGTATGTCCTGAAACACTTTACTTCTTATGGTAACTTATGTTTCTATCAAACCAGAAGAAGAAAAGAAGAAAGTTGGGGTCATTATTTGTTAAAACCACTTCCACTTTTTATTGCTTCAATAGAATTTTAAATATTTTACTTTTAATATAACTTTACTTTTCAATGCACTCGACCATTTTGCCGTAACCACCGTTTGTCGCACATTAAACCTAGTGTTGTGGTCAGTATTGGATTTTTCAATCCGTCAGACTTTGGCCGTTTGCATGTGGTGTGCCGATTAAATTTAATGGTTCGACTACCTCCTCGAAGGACCACCTATTTGGGAAGAAGAAATCTATGAACAGATATATGTGACTGATGCTTGTAAACCTATATAGATATAAAAAGACAATAAGCGTTTAAATGTGCTTTTGTACAATCGTTTATCAGTATTGTTCATTAAATTTATGTGTGCATTCATTGTGCATTAGTTCACGGTATCGTTACCAACGTCTTTTGAGATTAAGTGCTGCTACTTTCTGGAAATTTGTTCTTTGCGTTTTTAAAACTTCATTTTTCATTACCCCTAAAATGTCTAAGAATGAGCTTGAATACTTTAGTAAAAGTGGTAGTGACATGGACTATGAACATGAAATTGAAACGGTTGAAATTAAAACATTTGAAAGAAAAAGGATGTGGAATTCGTCTACGGATTCCGAGGAGCTCAATAAGAAGACCAAGATATTAAAAATAAGCAGTGACACAAGCGGTAAATATCGACACAATATGTTGGATGTTAGAACAAACATAATCAAACCTTCTTTCGTAGCTTCGGAAACCGAAGAGTCAGTTCCATTGTATGAACAAAGAAGAAGACGTCTTCGAATATTTAGCTCATGTTCTGAAGAGGATGAAGGTCTACAGAAAAATGTTAATTCCACATCTAATGATACGGCAGAAAACTTGTCGTGGTCTAAGCAAAATTTTGTACCAAAATTATATAATTTTGATGAATCAAATTCGGGGATAAGGGTACATTTATCGAAAATATACACTCCTTTGGGTGCGTTTAAGTTATTTTTCTCGGAAGAATTAATTACTGCTATATGCGAAAAAACAAATAATTTTCATAAAAATCTAGTACAAACTAAAATACATGCAGTTTATTCACGCGTAAATACCTGGATAGATACTTCACCTTCGGAAATATATTTATTTATTGCTATTACTATGCTAATGTCCAGAATGAAAAAAACATCTACAAGAGAATATTAGTCTACCGATAAAGTTATAAAAATTGACATTTTTTCAAAACTAATGAGCAGAGTTAGATATGAATCATTGCTAAAAATGTTGCATTTTAATGATAACAATAATATGAGCTCGCACGATCCGTTGATAAAAATAAGACCGGTGGTTACTGAACTTAGAAACTCATTTTCTAGATCATTTTATCCATATGAATATTTATGCATAGACGAAAGTCTTTTACTTTATAAAGGAAGATTATTTTTTAAACAATATATTCCGTCAAAAAGGAGTAGATTTGGCATTAAGTCATTCGTTATTTGCGATTGCAAAACCGTAACCGAAATAAATGGTTACTAAGGCTTTTGAGGTCACCACATAATTTATTTCAGTTACAATCAATATACCTTGCAATGAAAATTCAGTCTGCTCAACTTGCGCTCTTTCGTAAAATGTATGCAGCCCACGGCAGGCTTTTTCGTACGGAGTGGGTAGTCCATGGCGCACGCTTAGCGTACGGGCAACTCAGCGCTCGAAGGGTTAAACTAAAACTTTTGTTAAAATTTTCTTGCGCGACTACATTTCCCATTGAAAGACACACAATTTAAAAAAAAATTCATTCATTCATTTCTTCATTCAATTAATTCAATTTATTTTTCGACCTTTGGTTTCCGAGATATCTTAAAAATACCTCAACTTTGAGGGCTGTTTTCACCCCTTCAAAGTGGATGGTTGCCGATAAAAAAAAACACGTGTGAAATATTTTTCAAAGAAGTATAAGCTCCCATAAGTTTCATCAAAATCGGATTTTCGCATCTGAATATGTTCCTGTGTCAGTATTACCGACGGATATCTCAAATCCTAATATCCGGATCCACGCGATAGCGCAATCCACCTGTACTTCCGCTAGATGACTCGTCTTTGTTCTATTCTTCGTCTCGGCGACGACGATAGCGTCATCTGCGTAGTAAATGCTGCGAACACGAGAAAGAAGAGAGGTCCAGACCACGAGTCGCATGTCAGCTCTCACAGGAGTAGTCCGAGGACCGACATGTGCAACACCATGCGGTGCATGTTCCTCTGTCCCATAACACCGTATCGGTCAGGGTATTGGACTACCTGTTGCTAAGATAGTCCCGAATTTTTTGTCCAAGACAGGGGAACGATAACTGAAAATATTTCAGGGTCTTCACTATCTTATTCCAGGGCAGGGCGTTGATGGCACTGATCATGTCTAAATTCATTACCAAGAATACCCTGTCCTGAGCCATAGCTCCTTCTTGGAGGGAGCGAATCCTATTGACTTTATCAGCTGTTAACTGTCATCTTTTGGACCCAAACTGGTTGACGCTTAATTCGGGACCGCCATGTGACTGGTGTTCGGCGAGATTGAGTAGCAAGTATTCGCTTTAATATTTTGCTTACCTCGTCGGGTGGACATGTGACCAAGACACGCGGACCAATACGCAGAGGTACATTTTTTGGACCTGTCAGCACTCTGCAAAAGGGCGTACCTGGCGGATTTTTATTTCAGAGAAAGATTCCCCGATTAAGACAGGTCTTTAAATTCTGCCGAAAAGCCGAGGCAAGGGCGTTATTGCTAAGAGGCCAACACTTGTCCAGGGACTGCGACAATTCCAGGTGTTGTGCACTTTTCCTGGAATCTTCGAATAGTTTAATCGAACTCCTAACCGAAAATCCTGAACTCCGCACATTAGATAGGCTAGTCCGCAGGGTGCGATACTGTCCCTACCTCTTTAACTTGCTGGGGAAACGGGCAGAAGTAATTCGCCCCAGAAATTGGGAGTTTGAAACATGCCTTAGCAGGGGCACTTAGGATTGGAGCTTCTCATACACTGCCTTATAAGAGCGCTCTTATGAATCCATCTTAAAGTTCTCCTGGAGCTCGTCCCATACTTAGGCCTCGACGACGAGTGTGATGGCGGTGCGTTCGGACATATTTGGTAAATGTAGTAGTAGTTGGGTATTTTCTGTGGGTGATTTCATATCCGAGACATCATCCGATGTTTTCATCGAGCCCTGGAACCATTCTACCGTCCACATTCCCTGCCACGGGTCAAGAAGAGGCGAGAGCCACTATTGACAAGATGTCTCCGCCAAATTTCCTTGGCAAGAGGGAACTAATTTAAACAAGATCGTCCGATGGTGCAGTAGTCATCATCTCCATAGGTATTACATAGTTTTTCCACGAGGTTTTCCTCTTTCTAACATCTTTCTGCGAGATTCTCCTCCTCCTACGAGGTTTTCCTCTTTCTAATCTCTTTCTACGAGGTTCTCCTCTTTCTAAGCTCA
>CM052089.1:2956889-2972119 GCA_028453745.1 Agapostemon virescens
AGGTACAATGACCTTGGTGTGGTTGTTCTAGGTTGCTTGGAGGTCAATCACCGTGAAAAGTAATTTACACTAGTCATTTAGACTGTTTTGTCTTCATTTTAGCAACACTACTCTCATCACCGTTTATATGAATTTAACACGTAGAATGCTACTGTGGTCATCCGTGACTAGCGTCATGGTATTGTTTAAGAATGTTTGTCATTAAATTAATAGCATTGAACATCGATTTATTATTGCGGAAATTGACTAGATCGTGGTGTGAGGTGAGAGCTTCGTTATACACTAACTAAAAATTCTCTTCAATACCCTTAATGATCGCTTCTACGAATGAAATCAATGAAACATGTTTGAAGTACAAAAAGCTCGCTCGGTATTCAATGTGTTAAAACATTGTTGACCAATCACGAGTTAACTCGTGTCTTCATATCCAAACATTGCTGATCGGCTACGAGTAAAGTCGTGATCGATACAACTGTTGTATGAAATTCGTGTGGTTGTGAGTTGAAAACCTTTATCAGATGTCAAAACAAGAAAATGGCGTCAATGATACGGTTTGACGATAACTATATGGACAACTAGCGCCGCGAATGGGCAAATCCCGTTTTCGTACTTACAGACCTGGTAAGTCTGTGATTTATTCGTGGTTATTACATTTTTCCTACGATTACGTGAGTGGCCCTTCGAATCAAACCTTTTGTCGCACATCGCGTGCTATATGCAGCGTAAGTAAATCGCGAGGTGTTACGCAACAAGTGTATTAGTTTTTTAGGCACATTTTCAATTTGCAAAGAGATCATTTGCATAAAGAAGTCTCGCTTGCTGAAACATCGCGTCCGCGCTCTTGTAATTCAAACTACAATAAAATGACGTTTATTCGGCACAAACCTCAACATTTTCGCACGAAAAAAATATACAACACTGATACGCAATCGGTAATATTTCGGGGATATGTTGTTGACAGATGTGCAACTTTACGACATGACATTTTACATCTGACACTAGCCGCCATAACTTACTGGTTGCGCTGTCTGATTTCAAACGGCGGAGACTTATTTGTATCCCTAATTTGACTTTTTCATGAAATAGAAAATCCTAGGCATCGTATAGACTTGACGTTGGTAACGAACGTGTGAAGCAAGTAAGATGAATTGAATGCATTCGTGCAGAGCTTCTATTGAACCAGGGAAGATGCAGTTGGGAAACTTTTCATTGTTCAGACACTCACAGCTTTTTCTTTATGCTAAATCTTGTCAACGTTTCGCAACGTGTCTCACAATCTTCCGTAAAGAGTACGTGTCAGAGTAAAAGAGACGATTTCCATTTTATAATTAAGCCAGCGTGGTTTTTAAGCAAAAAGAGTTTCTACCATTAGCGCGAAATTGGATTCTATGTTCATTTCCAATTCATTATTATTCATATCTATTCATTGGACGCGCTGTTTGAGCGTTATATCTGATTATTACTTGCTTTACTCCTTTTGCTACTAATGTCGTATATGCATAAGGTGCTAATCTAAATGAAACATCACTTACCAGCATCATACAGAGCAGTGTTTCAAATAGCGTACAGTAGTTTCAAGAAGTAATTAAAAACTTCAATTTTCTGAAAAACCATTGATATTTGAAATGTTACAACTTCCTAAAAAAGAATGGTAAAACAATAAATCTGGACTCTTTTCAAACCTTGAATTCCTTACATCTGCAATCCATTGTTCATTTTCTTTGCAGGTTGTTTTACATAATAAATATACAAGGTGATTCAACTAAGCGTGCCACTTTCAAAATGAATCTCTGACGAGATTCCCTGGTGCTTTGCATAAAAAACTTACATGTAAACTATTTGGCATTTGAAAAAATGAATGAAACAAAAGTTTTATAGTTTCAAAAGTAGCATATGAGCAGTTTATTTTGAAGTGGCGTAAGTCCATTTAAAAAAAAATCGGGTCAGCTACCATAATAGTTACATTTTTACAAGATCTTTTCATTCTGAGACAACTTGTTACTAATATATTTAAAATCGTTAAGATTTTGTAACACGAAAATTTGCTGGTTAATAAAGCGATGAAAAGGTTTATTTTGAAAGTGGCGCAGGTCCCATTGTGAGAGTTTCAAATGGATATGGAAAATAATTATGCAATAAAATTTTTTGAGATCCCAGCTTTATGTTTAATTATCAAAGTAACAGTTTAATTATCAATGTGCAATGAATTTGTTTTAAACAATGGAACAGTGCCTGTCCACAGAAAATACGATTTTTAAAAGGCTAAAAAATACTGACGGTGAAAGAGTAAATTGGTTTAAAGTATGTTGGATGAGATTTTTGAGAAGCGATTCATATAAGTTATTCTATGAAACGACAATGAACGAGGATGCACCATTCAAAACATTGGATTTACTACCGTAACGGGGAAGACCGAAAAACTTTAATAATATTCAGGTGGCATCACTATACAAAAAACCGAGACCACTCACAAACCTAAAATATAAGGACTTAATGGATTTATTACATTATATTCCACCTGCACACCACAGTTATTTTGAATCCCTCCCGCGTACATAAACTGGAGAAGACTGAATAGTAATTAATAAAACTATATTAATTTTAATGTAAAAATTATTTAACGAAGAATGAAAGTGAAAGACGAAGATTGAAAGAAGAATGAATATTTTTCTTATTTTGTAACATAAAAGTGTATACATTTACTTTACTTTCAAGGGAAATTTACTTTTCCTATGGACTTGTGCTTTCTTAAGTATTGAAAACATCGTTTCATTGATTTTGAAAATGGCGTAAGTCCATTCATAGCCATCAAAAACATATTATTTCTTCAATACTGTTAATTATACTAATTGGGATGATAAATTTGACACCTTTAGAAACCCAAAAACATTATTCTATTATGTTATCTGTTACTAATTTAATCCAACGCAAATCCTTCAATATCTCGATTCAAGCATAAATGGACTTAAGCCACTTTTAAAATAAACGGCTCATATAATATAACATATAGCTTTTTTCTCTTTTGCTTTTTATCGACCGATAAAGGTCACCTTGAGGTTTTTTTATTGTACACGGTACATTTTGATCCTCAATTGAAGGAAGAATTGTAGTAAAATCAAAAATAAAATTAAAAACAAACAGTTATTGAGATATTCAATATAATGCTGAAAATGTTCACCATTGCAGTCGATACATTTCCAACGCGTCAATAAATGCAAGTAATACATTTTAGAGTTTTCCTTGAGCTATAGTATAAGAAATAACCTTATGAAGAGCAATTCTTCCGGCATACTTAACTCATGTAGCAATAATTTCAAACTGAATGTAAGTGGTAAAAATCTGGTAAAGACATCGTCATTATTCGTTGTACGCATTTCAAATTCGGAAGATTCATGTTATTACTTTATACATTATTATACATGATTACTTTATACATTAGTTATATATAATAGTAGTTATTAGCTGACGCCATAAAATATGAAAATTTGTATTATTAGAACATGTAGTGGAAACACTCAGGAAACACCTTAAAGTGTGTCACTTGAATTTATTAACCGAATATGCAAATTGTAATGGAGAACATTTTCAGCATTACTCGCGTCAAAAGTCATCTGTACAGAATATCTCAGTAGTTATTTTAATTTTTCATCACAGAAACTCTAATAGTCTTAGTTTCATTCGGAATTCAATTCCGTCTTTAACTACGAGATTTAAATTTATTCTTTGCAATAAAGGAACTTAAGCTGGTCTTTATATCTCGATAAAAAAGCAAAACAGACGAAACTAAATATTATGTTGTATTTTATTCTTAAAACCATGTAACTTTTGTTTCAATCATTCTTTCTATGTACCAAACAGTTTAGAATTAATTCAGGTGGCCCATCGAAGTGAATCACCCTGTGTATAGAATGAGTTAACTTAGAATTTTCACTTGAAGTATTACTATTGTTTTTAAGAATACATGATAATATTTCAACAGAAAAATGTTTTGTTGATGTAAAAATCCTCTTTTTCATTTTCGAGTCAATTGAATATCATATTATGCGTCGTTTTGATAATGAAGTCTCACACAACTCCAACTGCAATATAAAAGGGTCAATGGTACTCGAAATAAATTGCATATGCTTGAAGGTTCTTAAACATTTTGCAGGAGTGAATAATCTACTTTATATATCCCAACTTTCAATGTAATAATTAATCAAAATTCCTGAAAATATCCGTTTCTTCCTAAGAAAAAAAGAAAATAAAAAACCGAGGTAAAATTACAGTGTTTGACATTTACCACCAGAGCTATCACATGCAATAAAAAAACTTTAATTTCGATTACTCGAAGGTTCTTAGAAGGTTCAAATTATATTTTGACCGAAGGTCTGCCTACCGTAGAAATTCGCAGTCTACCGGCTCTCAAAAATCCCTTATCTCGTGGCAGTGATGAGACCCGCGTCACGCTATTACCTACATCACAACCTTTGGTTATTAATAAAACAATTAACAACATCTAACCCAGTGTCGTCGTTTAAAATACTATAAATATTTATACTAAATGCCTATACTTCTACAAAATTGATCAGAATACTTTTTACCTCACGAGCTGCAAGACTAAAACGTTTATTGCGTTTAATTATTGTTAAAGAGCATAAAACAAAAAACCAAATCACGATTCCTCTATTTTGGATCAAAAGAACAAAAAATCGAAGTTTTCATACATTGTCAACATAAATAATTTTTGTTAAAATCTTTTTACGCGACTAAATTTCCCACTTAAGAAAACAAAATTTAGAAAAAAATTCACCTTTTTCCAAACTCTGGTTTCTAATACATCTTAAATAATGTGGTCTCAATCCTCAACATTGAAGACTGTTTTCACCCCTTCAATATGGATAGCGACTGATAAAAAAACATGTGTCGAATATTATTCGAAGAATATACAGGGTGTTTCGTTTAAAACAGGACACCTAAATATCACCACTACCTCTGAAAATACGAAAAATGTTGCTAACGTACTTTAAATGGTTTCAAAAGACGAATCAGATGGAAGAATCGTTTTTTGTAAATTGTAATTTTTTAATCGTTTCTCCAAGGTCACTCATGTTTTTTTTACATATATACACACAGTTTTTGTTGTTGTATGTTATAGCAAACATTATTGTGCATACATCCATGTTTAATAGCACGACCTTGAAATGACCCTGAACTCTAAAATTTGCTAATTAATGCAGAACTTTCTTTCAGCGACATTTCAGATTTCAACGGTAACAGGAATTTGACCATGAACTTGAACTTGTAAATAATCACATTTATTACTGCAACAAATGTTCGAAATGATGTCCTTCCGTTGTGATACATTTCGTTAGGCGAAAAACAATTTCGTTGAAATTGATTAAAAAGTACGTCATAGTACTTCATAGTTCGGAGATTAGTATGCACATGAATATAAAAAAAGAGATAGAACAGTAAAATGTTATAAAAAAGATCAAGTATTACTCACACAGAATGGGTGCCCCATTAGACGCCTCTGTCAGCGTTGATCACGCGTAGCTGCGGCACTGACGAGACGAGCTAAGCGAGCTATGGACGAAGCGGCGGCAAACCGCCGTGCGCGTGTCGCCGACAGATGTTTTCTCAATTTACACGATTTTAAAACCGCTTCGACACTTTGTCTCGATAGTTTCTTCTTCGGAAATGTCTACAGAATCACATTCCGTGGTCAGTTTTCGTGTCAGGTAAAGAACTTTTGATAAATATGCAAAAATGTTGCGTAGAAATCACGTACTTGGGCATTTTTTTAAACTTTGACAGCCATTTAACACTATTTAGAAGCATCAAATATTATAAATATCGATACTGATATGTTCAGGAACCCATCCTCTATCTTTTACGCCACTATTGACCTATCTGACGTTTTTAGTTTCCGCGTAATGCTCGGTTTTTGTTCAAAATCGCACGTCTTTACAAAACCTCGTGATTTTCGAAAACTGGATGTCACACAGCAATTCGGTTTTCGGATTCGTGTTTGGGAAGCCACGCTCTACAAGGTTCGGATAGTGGGTATTAAAAGGCATAAAAAAAGTTTGGATTTGTTGGACAGTGTTACCGTTGAAATTTGAAATGTCGCTGAAAGTAAGTTCTGCATTAATTAGCAAATTTTATAGTTCACGGTCATTTCAAGGTCGTGCTGTTAAACATAGATGTGTGCACAATAATGTTTGCTATAACATACAACAACAAAAACTGTGTATATATACGTAAAAAAACACGAGTGACCTTGGGGAAACGATTAAAAAATTACAATTTACAAAAAACGATTCTTCCATCTGATTCGTTTTTTGAAACCATTTAGATTACGTTAGCAACATTTTTTGTATTTTCAGAGGTAGTGAAGATATTTAGGTGTCCTGTTTTAGACGAAACACCCTGTATAAGATGCAAGCATAAACTAGAGACTAAATTGGTATTTCGAATCGGTGTTTCACCGGTGACACACCGGTGTTTTTAAGTTACTGTTACGTCTGATGTAACCAAATGATAAACGTCGGTATTACGCCATGAAAACTATATTGGGTTTATGTAGATTACAGTATAGTTTACCGGTATTTAAAATACCGATTCAGTTTATGCTATAAACTAGAAACTCTTACAAAAATTTTACTGTGATATTGCGGTATATACATACATCTCTTTATGAACACCTAAATTCGTACGTGAAATTCTATATTTTACTTTCACTAATTCATTTAATAGTTAATGAACGATCATAAATAAAATAGTTAACAATTTTTGAGATCTACCGATTTACTGAATTCGCAGGTGGAAATCATTGATTTGTAGATTATAGAAGTAAAAATAAGCTGAATATCGTGAAAAACTGCAATTTCCACAATTTTTAATCATGTAATCTACACAACACGTTTCAAACATTTTTTAAATATCAGTCCCTGGTTTCACTTAAAAAGTTGCATAAGCGCCTTACTATTTCTTCGTAATTGCGACTTAACAACATCGTCTCAAATTTTTCATTATACATTGTGTAGTAAACTAAACCGTCTAGCTTAGCAAAAAAAGTGCAGACGTTTTGTTCTAGACAACTGATCATTTCTTGTATGAAAGACATTGTCGCTCAACTGTCCAAGCACTTGAAAAACCATGTAGACATATTTTTAAATCACCCGTTAGACATGACGCAGTTTTCAAGGTAATTACGTACTTCTTTTTTAAATATATGTATTAATTTTAATACGTAGTTCTTTCAAGGTTATTTAAGGTCATTCGTGGTCATTCAAGGTTGCTTAAGGCTATTCAAGATTATTTAAGATTATTCGAGGCTATTTAAAGTCATTCAAGGTCATTAAACATTATTCGATATCTTTTAAGATTGTTTAAGACTATTCAAGATCATTTAAGTTCATTTAAGGTTATTTAAAGTAATCCAAAGTTAGTCAAAGTTATTCGAGGCCATCCATGGTTGTTTAAGGCCATTCAAAATGATTTAAGATCAAAGTTATTCAAAATTACTTAAGGCCATACATGATTATGTAAGATCGTTGAAAGACTTCTAAAGTTATTTAAGATCACCTATTATCGTTCATACCTTATCTTTGTTAAACGTGTAGGAATTTTACTCTTCCTACCTATTCTAATATTCGAAACAACTCTGAACATCAATACAAAGATTTATTCAGTCCATGAATGATAGTTAAATTTATCATCAGAGCAGAAAAGTGGTTTCAGCATGTGATGGTGCTGTCACCCGTTATGACCTTCAAGTTCAAAGGATATTGAACATATTTTCTGATCGTTGCATGGAAAAAGAAAGTAGAATACCCTTCGAACAAAGTTTCCGAGATTTAACGTCTCTACACTTTACCTTGTAAGGTTTTATAAAAGATCAAGTTCATAAGAAAGAATCCGCTATTCTTGATAATATAAGGTATTGACAAATTAGTTTCACAACTTTCGAAAAGGCAGGATTATCGTAGAATGTTGTGGTACAATAAATCAGTGCATTGGTGTTTAAGGTTCTCTTTCCGAAAACAATATACAGGGTGTTTGCGAAATATGATATATGATATAGTTGAATGTATGATATGTATAATATATAGTTGTAATATATGATCCTGCCAAGACGAAACGATATAGAATTGCTTGATGTGCTTTGTATGACAGGCAAGGGTTGAAAACAGTTATGACATCGATTTGAGTTCTTGAAACAATTGTGAAGAATCAAAAAGCTTTCATAACCGTTTAAGGTATAATGGTCCTAGTTTATACAGTGGCTCACGAAAGTATTCGGATACTCTTTAAATCTAAATAACTGTTTTAAGATTGGACCAATAAACATCTTGATTTTTCTTGAGCAATTAGATGCATTGATTTACTAGATGATATGCGGAAAGGATTTTGAAAAAATTGTAATTGGTATTGTGGCGGCTGTACCTCCTGCGCTCACCGACAGAGGGACAACAGGACGAGTTTTCCGCTAGTACTTAGTCCACCACAATATGTAGAGTGTTTGTGAAATATGATATATGGTGTAGTTAAATGTATGATATGTATAATATATAGTTGTAATATATGATCCCGCCAAGACGAAATGATATAGAATTGCTTGATGTGCTTTGTATGAGAGACAAGGGTTGAAAATAGTTATGACATCGATTTGGGTTCTTGAAACAATTGTGAAGAATCAAAAACCTTTCATAACCGTTTAAGGTATAATGGTTCTAGTTTATACAGTGGCTCACGAAAGTATTCGGTCACTCTCTAAGTCTAAATAACTGTTTTAAGATTGGACCAACAAACATCTTGATTTTTCTTGAGTCATTAGATGCATTGGTTTACCTGATGATATGCGAAAAGAATTTTGAAAAAATTGCAATTGGTATTGTGGCGGCTGTACCTCCTGCGCTCACCGACAGTGGGACACTAATACGAGACTTTCCCACGAGTACTTGATCCGCCTTTTTTTGGATTAAAATTCACTATATTTATCTATTTATGACGTTACAGAACCAAAACAATCACAATACTTAGAGAATATAACTATTTCGGAAGCGGCGGGGCAATAATTTTGCCAAACCTAACCCCTAACTAACTTCCACACCCTACACTTATTACAAACGAAATTCTGTAACCTACTCGCTAAATATAAAGTATTACAAAAATGTACCAAAATGGTAGCTAGTATATACAATGTTTCTAATTCATAATGTTAATTTGAACAAGGGTGATAGGGGGTCCATTAGTGAAGATAAATAAGTTCAGCTGTCCAAATATGGGACTTTCCTTCACTAAAAAAAAAGTACTTGATCCGCCTGCGATTCATATATACAGGGTGTTTGCAAAATCGTGGTACAACGGGCAAGGGGATGACTTCTCATGTACAATCTAGTCGAAAATAAGGAATATAGTTTTCTTCATACGAGGCTTCATTTTCGAGAAAATCAAGTTTGAAAATTCGTTAGGTACTCGTGTACTTGGACAGAGTCTGCTTTGTTTTCTCGGTCTATCCCGTAATTTCCAATGCTGCTTATATCTGTAAATAGTATCGTTTAGAATATGGTATGACTGTAATTAATAATTAGCTGTAAATTTCAATAATTGATTTAGTCTAGCAATTTACAAATATAGAAAATGTTTTCCTTGCTATTGTAGACAAATCCATGCTTGACGAATTAATTAATTAATGTATGTGTACGTAATAAAATTTCAAACTTGATTTTCTCGAAACTGAACCGCTGCATGAAAAAACTTCACTCTATATTTTCGACTCGGTTTCGTGCGTGGAATCATCCCCTTGTCGATTATACCATGATTTCGCAGACACCCTGTATAACGAACGAGTTTTAATTGTTTAATAAAGGTATATTACCGATAGCAACAAATGATATCAAATTATTTTAGAAAACGATATATTAAAATTTAATTATTTTTTTGAGAAATGGACGTTATGTTTATTTAACACTGGAACCATCAAACCAGCCAAAATGACTGGTCCCTACTTATTTCTTTCGCAATTACTGAAATTATAAGAATGTTTTCATTAGTAATCTTTCGATGAACCACATGTTACAATAAAAATTGAAAGAAGATTTATTGTTCGGTAGTTCTAGTGTTAAACGAAAACATATGGTTTCTTTTAAAAAAGTGAAGGTTAACTTTAAATCTGAGAGGCACGTTCATCTAGATAAGATTTGATACAGATTAAACGACTTTTCCATGCAAAGTAAGCTTTACTTGAAACTTTTTTCTGTGTAGCGAAGTTCCAAAGGTGTTTGCATATGAAGTTTCAAATTAGGCAACCGTGCCTGCACTGAGAGTAGTTGTTCTTACAATTCACATAACTGGGATAATTCTCTGGTATGCGGGTTCGTTTATCCGTTAATAATGTCTTAATTTATAATAAAGTGTATGACAAACATTTGCATAACTTTTCTTTTTATTTCTCGATCAAATTTACACATTGATATGAATCACTTACAGGCATTGAACAAAATTAATTAATATGGAATATGTAAACAGATTAAATGATACTAATCAAGTATAATAACACTACAGTTTTTTCTTCGCAATTCATTATTCATTTATGCATTTCTACATCTACATGCATATCTATATTGTTATCAATGTACATTGCATGCTTATATTAAAGATTATTAGGCAGTCATTTTGTTCATATGTTTTTTATTTAAATTTTTAATTATAACAGACTTAAGACATGGTGAAGGAAATGTTAACACGATTATGAAAATAGCCATTGAGATATATATATATAAGTAGATAATTTTATCGGACCCTTTATAAAATTTCCTGGCAGGGTACTGAGAAGGTATTCAAGAGACTGAGATACAACGATAAATTTGCTTGTATCTTTAAAACTTTCTTTAAATATTTTACTCTTTTCTCTTCTTTTTGTTGTGCTAGCTTCACACTATTTCTTTTTATTTTTTGGTCGTGAAGTTTTTTAACTTTTCCCTTTTTTGCAATTGTTCTCTAGTTAACTTTTTCTTTCTTTAGTGTCATATTTTACTACTTTGATTAAAAAAAAGATAACATTAAAATAAAATATATATTTGTTCAAACAGAGTTGGGTAAAATACTATTTCAAATGGTATTTTACCCAAAAATAATGAATAGATAACAAATAATAAATAACGATAGTAAATAAATAATCTGTTTTCTTTGAATTTAGATGTGCACGTTTAAAATTTAAATACTTTAGTTGTTTTAAAAAGCTTTTATAATGGCATTTTATTTTAAGGCTTCTTAAAATTTGTAGTATGAATTTTATTTTAAGGAATGATTTTATGTGAATAAATAAATTGAATATATGGAAGAATCTTTTTCATTTGTCGCCCTTTCCTTCAGAAAATTCACATAAAAAAATGTAATTTTTAGCATTTTAATATTACGTGTTTCCTCAATCTATTTATATCTTTAAGAAATATTTTAGATACTATTTCACGCAAAATTCAAATATCTTATTTTATGTTTTAGATTATCAAACAAAGAATGTATGAATTGCAAAAACTCCGTTTATTTGAAATGATATTTTATTTGAATTGTGAAATGACTATTTCAAATATTATTTGAGAAATTTTGTCCCCAGAATTTTATTAGAAACATACAGAGTGTTTGCGAAAACGTGGTATAATCATCAAGGGAACGATACTTATCATGAAATCGAGTCGAAAATGTAGAATAAAGTTTTTTCATATAGCGATTCTATTTCGAAAAAATCGAGTTGGAAATTTTGTTACGTACGCGTGCATTAATTAATTAATTCGTCGAGAAAGAATTTGTCTATATCTACAAGGAAGACATTTTCAACATTTGTAAATTGCTAGAATAAACCAGTTATTGAAATTTAAATTTGCTAATTATTAATTATAGTCGTACCATATTCTAAACAGTACTGTTCATAGATGCAAGCAGCACTGGAAATTGCGGGATAGACCGAGTGAACAAAGCAGACTCTGTTCAAGTACACGAGTACCTAACGAATTTACAAACTCGGTTTTCTCGAAAATTAAGCTTCTTATGAAAGAAACTACTCCTCGTTTTCGATTAGATTTTACATGAGAAATCACGGTTGCAACCTCGCCGGTTGTACCACGATTTTGCAAACAACCTGTATATTTTTAGTTACTTATTTACTTTCATAGTGCTCCAGAATTTTAAGGTTAAATATAATAAAACTTTTCAATGAGGTATTAAACAGAAATAGTAATCATTACGAGTAATAGTAAGTAATAGTAAATTCTAATATTTAAAAAAAAGTGTATATCAAGATTATATTTATTGTACGTTAAATAAAATTTAGTATACATAACAAATTTGAATATAGCACCAACTAGGGGACTGGGAAGTTGACTGGATTTCACGTGTTCTCATTATGAATTTACGATGTTTTTAATGAATCGTAGCCTTCTACAGAAATATTACAGAGAGTAGACTGACTTTGCACCGCATTTATTAATAACGCGCAAGAAATTACTTTGGTAAATATTGTAAATGTTGTTCTTTTACACATAATTTCATAGGTAGGGTACCTGGACAAAATTCTGAGGAGAAATATGTGTTCATGGTTTTTGTAGACAAAAATTAATTTAATGGAATAAAAACAAACGTGAACGATAAATATGACTAATTATTATATGTTCTGTTATCTATGTTTTTATTTCACTCTAATAATAAGCGTTCTTTTTTTAGAGCATATTCCAAAATTGACCCTGTGAAATATTTGTAATTCAGTGCATAGCTGACGGATGACCAACCTTTATCCGCAAAAGTTTGTAAAAATGTGTCCTTCCATGTTTCCCACTCAGAGTTCAGTCCTCAAATTTATCAAGAACAAATTTCTCACACACTTTGTTTAAATTTCTGTTATTACTCTCATTTGCAGGTTCTTGTTTCTTACACAATTTTTCGAGAAATTTCCTTACAGTTTCATCTGGTTGTTTTTCGGACGTGGTTGGTGTGGTTTGTTCACTGATAGAAATTTCTTCTAGCAGACAATCATTGATTGCCATGTTTCCACTTTCATCTTTACATCTCTTCAGAATTTCATCGTTTAGTTTTATCCACACATTTCTGCATTGTCCACGATTTTGTAATGTTTTTGCAACTTTTTTGAATTCTGGTAGTCCTGTAAGTTCTGTGTGTAATTTGTGTGACTGGTAACATTGTGGAATATAGAATTTTTTTCCATTTTCATCTGTTATAGTCTTTATTACGATAGTATTTGCTTTTGGGTCTTTATCAGCAGCTAACTCAAACTCAAACTGTAGTCTTGCCATTGTCGTGTTTCGTTTTTCTACAAACGTAGTAATTGCTGATTTGTAATATGTAGAGGTTTATTGAAGCAAATAAACACAGGCTGATTCGTCTAAAATAAGAGAATTCAGATTATTATTAAAAAATGAAGTAAGTTTTAAGTTATAAACCTAAAATAAAAGAATCAGCAATTAAATGTTTATGCTTCCCATTCTTACATTAATCAGGAACTATTGCATCTATAGCGGACACTATTTTCACTATGACAAGTTCACCATTGGGTTCTGATGGTGAAAAAATCTTCCTGTTTATTCGGTAAACGATCTGTCAAGACTTTTCTAGCCTATCAATCTCTCTCTTTATTTTTCTCTCTTTCTTCAGTGTTCGCTTGTCCTGTCTATCTGGTGGTTTAATTTATAATATGTACACTTATACGCAAAGCTTATATGTATATATAATTCGAAGCACGTAAATCAAATGTAGGTGTAGTATAAATTTCATGACTGTGACATGTCTAAGTACTGAGAATTTCATATATGATGGATACTTTTTGGATATAAATAAATTAAGTTGGTAATTCTTCGGTAATGGTCTTCACAGTTATTATATTTCTCGCTGACAAAGAATTTATACTATTTAACATTTTCAAGCATGTTAAAAAGTGATGATCGCAGAGAATTTTCATTTCTGTACGATCACCCAAATTCATAATCAGATTTATAACTGTCATGTTATTCCTCCTTTATCGAGTCTGAGGAGAGAGAGATTTATGACCGACGAACGTTTAAATTGACCTGCCTCACACCTGTATACGGTTAGTTCGTTCTCCGTGGAACGCGAGGTATCTATAAGATGCATTTGCGAAAATATCATAACTTGAAAGACGCGACACAACTTATTATAAGAAAACTGCGGATTTAATGTAATTGTGACAAAATTGACTATACGAAATACATAACGGTGAAAGTATTAAACAATTTTAAGAATAGTATTACGTAATTTGTTAAGACAAGATAGTCTAAACAGATTCAACCGTTCACGGTTTACCTGCCGACACCCGTCGCCGAGCCGACGTCACCACCGACCGGGAAAACCCGCGCTCCCACTACCCCTAACGCTCGAAACAAAGAACGAAAATCCAACACCACCATTGGCCAATACTTGGTCACGAAAATAGTGTATAAGCAGCAAAATGTATCCCTACAAATTAGATTGGATTACACAGCTTGTACAGTACAGAAACGCAGAATAAACTTCAACTAAACCCTACAAGTCAATCGTCTCTCACGAGTTCAGGCTCTCGTTCAATCCCACCAGTGGGAGTCCTGCATATTCAGAGTGATTCATTTCCACATCAGTGGGTGGTCCTTCGAAGTCCATAGGCACCAAGTGCAATATTCAGAGGAATCGTTCAAGTACAGTGAGCGACGCCTTAACATTTGGACCTTCGAGCCAAATACGAACCAGCAGCTTCACGAGTTCAGACGCGAGTCCCACAACAGTGGGTAGTGCTCTGAAACCTCAACATTTGGTATTTCGAACGAAATACGAACGGAGCAGAGGAACAGTCCAGCATCAGAGGGCTACAGCCAAGCAGTAAAGAGCGGTACGAGAACGTATCAACACCTGGATTCAATCAGGAATCTGAGGCGCTCAGTGACCAGAGGTTGTTTCCGGAGGCATCAGCATCCATAGAAGGAAGCAACAGCGACGCGGCAGCATCGCAACAGCAAACGACAGCACGGCGGAACAACAATCCAGTGCAACCACCACACACGGACAGCAGTACCGAACATCATACACCAAGTCGCAAGTACTTTAGTGATTCCATTTGCGCCAATTACGATGACGGAAGATTTAAAATCATTGATATCCGATCGCGGATCGATCAAAGCGGCGCTAACGCGGTTTAAGACATTCGCCAGCAAATCCGCGAGCATAACCCCGGTGAATCAACT
>CM052089.1:2977119-2996925 GCA_028453745.1 Agapostemon virescens
AGAGCTTCGTTATACATTAACTAAAAATTCTCTTTAATACCCTTAATGATCGCTTTTACGAATGAAATCAATGAAACATGACTGAAGTACAAAAAACTCGCTCGGTATTCAATGTGTTAAAACATTGTTGACCAATCACGAGTTAACTCGTGTCTTCATATCCAAACGTTGCTGATCGGCTACGAGTAAAGTCGTGATCGATGCGTTTTTTTTCGTGCATTCTCGGAGAACATAAAGTGTAATTGTTATTGTATTCCTTCTCATAAACTGCACTTCATTCGATGCATTCAAAATTTACCGTAACTATCAGTTACAACATAAACTAACATACTCAGATGCGAAAATCCGATTTTGATGAAACTTACAGCTTTATTGATTAAACAAAAACCTATGGTTAAAATTTTCTTGCCCCACTACATTTCCCATTGAAAAACACTCAATTTAAAAACAAATTCAAATTTTTTCAACCTCTGGTTTCCGAGATATCTAAAAAATACCCCAACTTTGAGGGCTGTTTTCACCCCTTCAAAGTGGATGGTTGCCGTTAAAAAAAACAAGTATGAAATATTTTTCAAAGAACTTTAAGCTCCTATAAGTTTCATCAAAATCGGATTTTCGCATCTAAATATGTTCCCTGTTAAGATACAAACAATTTCGACTGGAAGTAGCTAGGGAATAGATAACCATAGACTTCTATGAATGCAGCATAGTACATGATGCTTCCTTTCGTATTTCTGAAACGGCTATTCACAATGATCCGCCCTTCAGATTTTCCGGACGACTAAGAGATCACGTTTTAGGAAAAGTAGTCACTGGCAGAAAAACAAAGCCAACTAGAACGTGTAGAATCTGCTCTTCAAAAGGGAAATGCAGCGAAATAAGATATATGTGCAAAACTTGTTCTGTACTATTACACGTAAACGATTGCTATGCCGTTTTTCATACCAAAAATAAATATTCAAAGTTAAATATTAAATAGACTTTATCCAAGTTTATTTATAATGTTTCACTTCTACATACAATTACGAAATACCACTTAGATTAACCCCTAGGCCACTGTGGGCGCCTATAGCCGCTTAGAAAATTTGTGTTTGTAACACTAAGAGCGCCTATAGGCGCTTATCCCATCGTGGTTGCCTAAGATTGAAGGTATCTAAAGGCGTTTAACGCTGTTTTATTAATATAAACGTGTATGTAATTTTCTATTAATAAATATTAAATATGTAAATTTCATTTACATTTAACACTTTAACTGCCATGTCACCCATATATGGGTGACAGAATTATTTGTCCATGTTTAAAAATAAATTTGTACGCTAATATATTCGTTACACTCAATTGAGTTCGTATCTAGAGACTACAAGAAGGTTGAAAGATAACTATGTGTCAGACATTTTAAGTTTCCAATTGTTGCTGCATTACATAAATTACTTTGATTTTGTGGAATTTTTTAGGCTGTTCGTTGGGCAGTTAGTGTTAATGAAACAAGTTTTACACAAATACCGCTTAGGTAGAATACATAATTGTAAATCAAAAGATGGAAATCCTAATAAGGAGGCTTTTCGCTTGACTCAAAGGCATTTTCTGTTTTCATGCGTAAAAAATACAGCAATTTGACAAAACACAAGACGCAAATGTGTTGAAAACATAACAAAAGAAATGAGACGCATTGCGAACGTAAGAAACGTGATGTAGGATTATGTATTTATCCATGTATCGAATTGTATCACAATTGAATACATTATTAGATATATTGTGCAAAAAGCTTTACATTCATATTAAATTTTTCATATTTATAGTAGCAGTTCGGTTGAGAATACAAAGAAATAAATAATATTGTATTAATACAGTGAAATTCAGTTGTTGATTATTGAAATATGTTTTCACAAAAATACTTTCCTACCGCAAATTTTGCCGTTCTCGGCGTATGCCGTAACTGAATTTCTAGCGTATGGTACGGCCGGTGAGTCTCAAAACTCTGCCGTACAGATTTCTTTACATTAATGGTATTAAATTCGGAATCTTCATTATAGTAGCACAACTTCTTTTCCTCCAAATCAATGTGTTTGTTGCAATATTTTTACTGTTGCAATTAGAAGAATCCGAAGATAACCATAAACGTTTTCTTGAGCCAGACTTTTTGTTGATAAATCGTATTGAAGAACCATCAGATGATTCACTATTTTGCACATTCACATTATTGTTAGTTTCACTCATCTAGATTATAACGGTATAATTTTATTTTTTTTAAATCACTGACAAATGGAAATAATTGTTTATAATAATTCAACCAAAATACGATCTGGAAGTGATGTTGAAAAGGCTGAAAAAAAGGTACTCCGTGTAAGATTGGTAAAGTACTCAGTAGAAGTTAAAATATACCAAATTAAACTTTATCCTTAATAATAATTAATTTGACTTCACAAGTACTTGATTCTGCGACAGTTAGACTGTGATTGACTAATTTATTTTACTTTAATTCTGATAAGCTTGCTAGTGCATTTGAGTTGCATTATTGCTACGATTTACATTAGAGTACGGAATTAATCAAAATGGCCTCTGAAATAAATTACTTATTATTCAAGGGTCAACAAATTTTTGTAGTTTAATGGTGTTAATCTTAATTATTAGGGAAACTTATTATAAATATAAAAAGTTATGACTATACCAAGTGTTTTGATACTTAAATTTAAGGTTTTTTAAAAAGTGGAGTTAAATTTGAGTTAAAATTTTATAATAATAGATTGTTTTTAAAATATTGGAAAGTAAAATTTAGAAGTTTAATTTAGGTTAGACGTGAGATAAATTCTAACAAAAATTGCCGGTGTAACAATGTGTTAATATAATTGCTAGAAAATAGAAGTGTCTACTGTGGCTGCTGTTTCTTGCAGTTCGGGCAGAAAATTTTTATTTTGCATAATGATCTGTGTGAATGATGTATATATATACTTGAAACTGATTAGGGGACGTTATAAGAATTGTAAATGGTTAATCAAGCATATCGAATCGTATATTCCTTGTACAGCAATACAGGTTAATAATGTTGATAATTTCCATCGGTACCATTCTTTACATAAACGGTGGTGTGCCTCTGGATATGCTTAAAGCAACCGACTGTGCGTCAAACGCGTACCTGTTCTCATCCATGCAAATAAGAAACCCGATTGTTTCGCTAATTTCAGAGGTGGAATAACAGATCGATTGGTCACGATTACATGACCGTTATTAAATACTCATTTCTAATACAGCAATCAGCCTCTAAACTTTCCTTTGACCAACATGGTACCGAACTACATACCTTTGCTCACCTGGATTCCCGTTCACAGCCAGTGAAAGGGGGTAGCTCGCGCCGGTGGTAGCGCACGAAGCGCAGGCTCGTAACCTTTCAGTCCACGCCTCCCTTCGGCCCTATCGGGGGTTCAAAAGAACCGAGAACGGCGCGAGGAGAAGTAGAGGTGGGCGTTTAGAAGGAGACAGCCAATCGAAATGAAAACCGTGCGAACGAGATGGAGGTAAAGTCAGAGGGTAGGACGTACCCCCGAGAGTGGCTATGACGTCACGAGAGTCGAATCAATATCAGAATCACCCCTCCGCCAGTCCTTCTCTAAGAGATACCGTTGGTTCAGTACGGGGTGGCCTTCAGAACCGTTAAGAACGCCAGAGCACGCCGTTCTTGACGAGGGCGACGACGACGAGGAGTACGAGAATCATCAGGGGTGTCTCGTTGCTCGTCACCCTCGATTACGTTTCACTTATTTTTTTTCTCTCGTCTCGTCTCGTTTCGTTTCCGAATGTATCGACGATTTTTTTAAATTCAATGTTTCGGTTCACCGTAAAAGTGAAATCAAGTGATCGCGATCGAGCATTTAATCGGAGTTCGTCGCTGAAGACCCGAGTTTATTTCAAGAAAAGTGGGATACAAGATGGATCTTCCACTGTCGCGATGCAAGAGTGATTGGTAGCACGAAGATCCAGGATCCGAAACCACACGACTGATTTTGTAAGTTTTTCTTTTACCTTACGATTTTATCCGTTGATTTCGTGTTTATTTGAAACGTATCGGGTTCCTCTGTACTTGACATTTTTCAGAAAATCTGTGCCCCTTTATTCGCGTAAAGATCTTCCGATTTGTCGTTTCTCAAAGTCGTGTATCCTTTTCTTTCTGAATTAGAGTTACTTTATTTTTATTATTGCAATCAGCGGTTCGTACGAAAATGTTTTATCAAAGTCATTCGTTTCGAGACATTCAAGTCGTTCGATATCAAAGGTCTCCACAGTTTTGTCACGTCTTACCTATACGTTATTTTAAACAATTCGCCTTGTAAGTCTTTTTTAGTTTCTTATTTCGTTCCGTAGATCAAACAAATTTATCTATTTTTAAAATAGAAATGTCATTTTGCTATACTTTGACATGTGTACGGTATCTAAAGTATTTGATTAACTAAATTATAAGTTGAATTAGAATTTCAGTGACATGTTTAAAGCGAAACATGCATTTACAGTGAAGTAATTCAATTTTCTTTCTAGCACAGCATGAAAAGAATTATTCCTTACTTTTTAAGAAGAGATTTTCAGTTGATCAAATATGTATGTGCGATTGATCCTACTGAAAGTGTTTTTACTTAAAATTGTGGAAATATGAGAATTTTTTTTTATATTTTATATATACAATACCAAATTTCTACCCCCACTTTTCTCCATTCGATCTTTCACTACGGTCGGTCAATATTCCGGACGCCAGCGCTTTTAAACTTCATTCCAGTTTATCAAAATTACTAAAGAAATGCAGTGTTTAGCTTTTTCACAACTATTCAGATCAAATACAATCGTGATCTAGGTGTCTAGATCTTGGATCTTAGACTGAAACCTAATTAGGCACTAACGTAAAAGATATAATAGATATAGAATGTATACTTGATTGAGTCGTGAACCAGGTTTAAAAAAACAAATTATAAACCAACAAACTAGACATGATCGGAGAACGAAGCGAACATGAACAGACCATGGTCAAGCCAGTCATCAATTGAACTTAACCCCCTGCGTTCCAACGTGTCCGCCCTCTTCGATTTCAGAATTTGCTACGACATTATATAATTCAATTATATCCACGTATATACTAACCTATTTATGACAGTTGATAAACAATTGTTCTCACGTATCACGTAATTAATCTATACATAATTTAGGGACCGGAACAGACTATCGGTTCGTTCACAGTCCGTCCACGATCCGATCAAACCTTTCGGCAGGTGCACACTATAGGTCCGCCAATTGTATTGATTCACCATCGAATGACGCTTAATTAAAATTATAAATCGAAGCAATAATAAAATATTGTGAAGCGATAAAATATTGATTTCGATAGAATATTCAGAATAACGCATATTAATAATTACGTCTATTTATATACAAATTAATTTGAATACGCCTCGTTTGAGTGAAGTCGAAATTACAACACGTCGAATTTGATACGCGTAGAAATGTTAGCGAACTAAATTTTGCATTGCGTAAAAATGAAACACATTTATACTGCAACGCGCCGAATTTAAAAATCGTTGTATTTAACCTTAAGCCAAAAGGCTCCGCTACGGGGACATAGCACTTATGTATTATTGTATTACAAAAAAGCGGTCTCACTTGCTAAGTGTTGAAGCATGTAGCAATTGTAACGCGTTGATTGCAATCGCATGGGAATTAGAGTACGCCGAATTTCGAAAGCATTGATGTCACTACACTGTACAACGGAAGATATCACAGCATGCACGAGTTGCGAGTCGGTTATAGAATTTCAACATTATACGGGCCAGGGTTTAAGGGGTGTGCAATATTGTCGATTTAAAAAAATTGATATTTTCGTACTTTTTCGCACTACACCGTACAATAGTAGGTTTCTCAGCCTGCACAAGTTGCGAGTCGGTTATAGAATTTCAATATTATATGTAATAAGGTTTAAGGGGCGTGCAATATTGTCGATTTCAAAAAATTAATATTTTCGTACTTTTTCGCACTACACCGTACAATAGAACATTACTCAGCATTCACGAGTTGCCAGTCGGTCATAAAATTTCAATTTCTCGTAGTTTTGGTAGCATCGAATTTGTGAAATACTATATTAAGTAGTTTTCTCGAAATTAAAAATATACTGAAGTTATAACACCAAAGTAAACTATATTTTTGTATTACAAAAAGCTTAACTTAAAACTTTAAACACATTTTTCCCCAAAAAAATGTTTCCTGATCTAGCATCCAGTAGACTTTCAAAAGTATTGATTCGATTTTTGGAAAATTTTCGCTCATTATTTCTTTACGAAATTAATTTTATTAATACATTAATTCTTAAAATTTTTGTGAATAATTACCCGTAAATTTCTTTCAGCATTTTTCAAAATTGTATCATAAAAATATAATGTCGCCTAATGGTTCTGTGTTATTTTACAAATATAATATTTCTTGAGCGTTATCAAAATGCGCTATAAATAATGCAAAATTCGAGAGAAATTAAAAAATGTTCAAAATCGTTCCATATATACGACAATCATTTTTTTGCGAAGAGAGATTATTTGTAACAAATATACATGCAGTTATAAATAAATATTTTACAGTAATGAGGAAGAGGCGCTATTCAATTGTCCCATTTTTAACAAAAAATATTTTTTTTTGTAAGGAGTCATGACTGGAGTAAAAGTGGAGCGTTTCCAATACGAACGTACGCATTTAGAACTGTATTATGCATATTTACATAATATTAGGTAAATCGGAAAGTTCCGTCCGTTTTTCTACAAAAAGTAAAGCTTTATTCATGAAAGAAAATGAAAAAGTACGTTAATCAAAATATTGTCCATCGTTACTGATGACTTTTTCCCATCTTTCGGGCAGCAAGCGAATTCCGCGTCGAAAGAATGATTCATCTTTGGAGGTTATCCAGGCGGAGATCCATTTTTCGAGATCTTCGTACGAATTAAATCGTTCTTCAGCAAGTGCGTGTGCCATCGACCGAAACAAGTGGTAGTCAGATGGGGCACAGTCTGGTGAATAAGCCGCATGTGGTAGCACTTCCCAGCGAAGTGCTTCTATGTGTTTCCTTGACAATTTTTGAGACGTGAGGTCGAGCATTGTCATGCAGCAAAATCACCATACGCTGTCTCGTTTCATATTGTGGTCGTTTTTCGTACACTGCTCAACTCAAACGGATAATTTGTTGTCGGTAGAGATCTCCTGTGACTGTTTGACCAGTTTTTAGCAGTTCATAGTATACCACACCTTCCTGATCCCACCAAATGCAGAGTAAAGCCTTTTTTCCGTGGATATTCCGCTTTGGCGTCGATGTTGAGAGTTGGCCAGGATCACAAATGGTTTTTCGACGTTTAGGATTGTCAAAATAAATCCATTTTTCATCCCCAGTGATGAGACTATGGAGAAACCCCTTTCTTTGTTGCCTAGCAAGCAAAATTTCGCAGATGGTTTTCCGCCTTTCAATGTCTCTTGGCTTGAGTTCATATGGGACCCACTTTCCTTCCTTGTAGACCTTCCCTAAGGCTTTTAAACGGTCGGAAATGACAGATTGAGCACAATTTAACGCTTCTGCAATTTGTTTTTGCGTTTGACATGGATCTTCATCCACCAATGTCTGCAATTCTTCGTCTGCGAATACTCGTGGCCGTCCAGAACGCTCTTTGTCCTCCAAAGAAAAATCACCATTTTTAAAACGTCGAAACCACTCTCTACATGTTTTATCGGAAACAGCATTATTGCCATAAACGTCTACAATCATTCGATGAGCTTCAGCTGCCGTTTTCTTCCAATTGAAACAAAAGACTAACACTTCGCGCAAATGACGCTTATTCGGCTCAAATTCCGACATCTTCAATGTAGAAAAAAAACGAAGTTATTGATGCAAGCGTAAATTGTTGTGTACTGAGTTTTATTAACAGATGTTCAAACTAAAATGTTAGCCTTACTTTAGAGGTTATAGTTACCCACAGTTCGAGCTACGGCTACTCGACGCTAGATGGACAGAACTTTCCGATTGACCTAATACATATATCATTATATAATAGTACCGCGAGAAGACTGATAATGTGTACCGGCCTTAAATCAGTAACATACGTAATTATTGCAGAAATTTCAGAGAAATTCATAGTTAGATAGAATCGATTTTTAGATAGACAGATTCTAATAAGTGTCCCATTTATTATACGAGGGCAGATCGCTAAAAAGTCTAACTAATCAACATGTTATAGTAATATCTTCAACACTATACAACATAGATGATACTGAAAGAAATTTAGAATCAGGCATCGTTTCTAACATGTTAAATCTTAGTTAATTACACCAGTACATTAACGAGCTGCAACTCTTTTTCTTGCTGATTTTACAATTATTAGGAGTTATGCTTAACTATTGTTTTCATGGAATTTTAAAACAATACTTATACTACCAAATAGCATCTTAAATAGTGACAAATTTTAAGTCGATTCATTGCATCTAAAGATGCTATTTTTAAGTTTAAAAATTTATAATGGCTTTTACGACATTTTAAAATCTATGTTGTTAGAAATAGCAATTTAAAATTAAATTATAAAATTTTGCGCTGGATGTCGTTTAAGCAGCAGTAATATAGGACGGACATATGTCTCGCTTACAGCTCGAGTTAATTATCTTTCATTAATTAAGAATCTTACTTTCTTATGTGAACGAAATATCACAATATCAACTAAGAGTTAAAGTATATAAAGTTGTACCTGCTAATATTTGGAAAATATTGTACGAGATATATAAATGTTTTTTAAAATTATAATTACAAAAAATATAAATATAGATATATGATATGTGATCTACTAATGAAAATATGCGTTTTCAATTTGAAAAAGTTTTGTTTGAAGTATTCGTGGAAAATGTATTAGTTATAGGGCAAAAGCTATAGTTAATGTTGTCATTGATTTTAAAACAATAGTTTAGAGACGACTATTTTAAACAGCAGTCATAATTAGTAATGTACGTGATGTATATTTGTTTTACGAACTATTTAATACTTTCAATAATAATTGTACATGTTATATATATTAGCCTGTTGCTTTTATGAAATACATAATATATAAAAGTAAGTACACATGTGTCTATGTACCTACAGTATTGAGTAACATACGTGTATATACATGTTTCTGATCTATTAATTGGCGATTAATAATACTAACACCAGTTTTAGTATTTCAGATGAAACACAATATTGATGAAAAAAAGTAAAAAATTTGTAATTTTTGCAAATTAACAACTACAAGACTTGAATTTTAATTTGATGCTTACCCTTGATTTTAAACACTTTAATACACTTCTAGATCATTATACAACTTCTTCTCTTTCTTCGACTTTAATTTACATTATTTCATAATTGAAACCATTTACGAAAGATGTTTATCTGAGTTATATTTTCATAAACGAATTCTCAAATGGAAAGGTTGTTTTCGAATTTGTATCTAAATTGCATTAATATCTTGATTCATTAAACAAACGGTGATTTCAGCAAATGCTTCGGGTTGTCTTTCTGTTAGCTTTCGGTTACATTTGTACTCGGAACAATTCCATTCGAAAAGCGAAACAATATTTTTACTCATAGTAGCTCTGTTATACAACGTTTATTTTCTTTCGTACATATGAAATTATTTATTATTACTCGTAATTAGAAAATAATATTTTTATCGATTCCTTAACTGCAAACGTAGCGATGTAAAAGTTGTTTAAATAATAGTATGGTAATTTTAGTGACGCTTTAGAAACGTCATTTAAGTGCTAAGGGTTAAATCGGGAGAAGACCCGTGATAGAAAATCTTGTATAACTTGTTTAATTCTATCATTCTATGATCTCACTATTTTCGCACGTGCATCTATATGCTTGCGCCGTGCATTCGTGACTTTTGATCAAACGATTCTATACCACTCTTTTAGAATAGATCGATTTATTCAATTATGCCGTCTATAAATGGTGTAATGTAAGGTCACTGAAAACGTCATAGTTTCAAGATACTTCATTCTAACACCGATAATACCTATTTGTCATACTAACGTCGATTCATCTCACAAATATTCTGTATAAGTTAACATCATAATGAACTATTATCAAATTCGATATTTTCAAAATAATAAGAGTAAGGGAATAGTCAGTATGTACAAGGTGGTGCATTTTAATCAGATTTCTAGAATAGCTCACTTTTGAAGAAAATGCATCGGATAAAACTTATTTTGTGACTCACAAGGGACTCATAATCTCATGTTACTTATTCTTTATAGGTGGAGGAAAGCATAGGTATAGTTTTTTTTTTTAAATTTATATTCTAATAGTGTTTCAAGATGAATGCAATGACTTACTATGATGATCATTCAAGGTCACTCACAACAGTGCAACAGGAAATAGATTGTCTCAAAGCATTCTTCGAGTACTTCGAAGATTTACATGTAGCATGCTATTTGTGCATTCATTATCGTTATCAGTGTTAACAATGGCGACCTTGAACATGGAAACACAATCTAACACGTTACAATATTGATAGCATTGTCAGACGAATTTAATTTGTGTCTTTTGGCATATGGGATATAATATACACCTTTCTTTATACTTTTTATCATTTGTTAATATGGAAGATATATATCACGCAGACCGAAAAAAATTGAACTATAGTACCGATCTCTCTGTATAAACGGAGAATTCGTCCAGACCCCTTATACTTATCGGACCGTAACCTACACATTCATTTTAAGAATCGTGGCATCACCCACTATGATTCTTCTACAGTGGCGCACAAAAGTATTCGCACACTCTTCAAACTTAAATAACTTTTTTAAGATTGGACCAAACGTCTTGACTTTTCTTGAGCAATTAATTGCATTGATTTAATAAACGATGTGCAAAATGAATTTTGTAAATATTGGAATTGGTATGAATTACATGACCAATAAAAATGATATTTTTTAAATATTTTTTATTTGAGCCACGTACAAAAAATTTTGAAGATGCATCTGGTAGATCTATGATAGTTATATACATGCAGAAAAATTGTCCGAATACTTTCGTGTGCCACTGTATATCCATATCAACATACAGGACGAGATTAATATTTTGCTTTTAACCAGTTAACTGTGGCGACCTCTTTTCAAAGCGCGCACCTATGTGTGATAAATCCATCTGGAATTATTTATACTTTTTATTTGTTCGTTTTATTTCGTCTTGGTCTCCGAATATTCCAGATATATTGAAATTTAGGAGCACACTGTAGTTTTTGTTAAAATTGCAATTTAAATAGCTAATGGTAACGGAAATTTTATGCATGATGAGTATACTTGCCATGATACAAAATATTGGCAATTCTCCATAACGAGTATACTCGTCAAACACATTGGGTGTTTGGTACACACATTTGTGGTGGTTTGAATCTCTTTTATAACGTGTATTAAAACAAAAGGTGAAGTTGTATAATTTGGTATATTTTATTATAGTCTTGTATATTCTGTTATACTACGGTGTATTCTGAGATATACTACTATATTCTAGTGTCTATTACTATTGGAAGATCTTTCACCGTAGACATCTACCTCTTCCCTCATAATTCTATGACATTCACTCTAAATGATAACTATTTTTACATTCTCTACTGTCGTATAATGCATTTTCAAAATGTGTTTTTGTTGGTAGTCAAACCATATTTTGGTCATTCCCATTCTGATAATAAACATAGTCTGTTTTTCTTCGTAATAGTTCTGTTAGATCAAATGCATTTTGAAAAATGTCAATAAAAATCAACATTGTTTCTTATCGTTGAAATAAATATTAGGCGTACGCAGAAGTTTCCTTTTCTTAATCATCCATGCATAAAAACTTAACATTATAATAGTTACAATCTCGGTTTTTTTGTGTAATGATATGTTTGTTATTGACGTGTTTAAATAATAAATATTATTGTCTATTGGCGACGTACCTCCTATGACGTACATAAATAACAAAGATTGAATAAAGAAATACTAAAATCATTTCATACATCTTATATGATTAAGCAGGAATTTTATTACAAATTATAAAACATAGTTTTATGTTTTAACAAATTCATCTTATTTGTCATTGTTGCTTGATTATCACTATTGGCTCCAAATTGAAAATTTTTTGCACCATTTTACGTTTTCAATGCAATTATTGAAACATTGGTATTTCTTTGAAACAGTTTAAAAATTTTTTTACATGTCACAAGTGTCCTCATATATTGTTTGCATCACAGAAGACAATAATGTAGTTCAACGTACTATTTTATGAAATGTAGACTGTAGGAAAACAATTGTTTCTTTATTATGCATTTATTTATTTATTTGCATGTTAATAGAATCTATACAAAGAGTCACTTTGTACTTTAAAGCGTAACACCACCTTTCGTGTCGTAGTAATGCATAAATGTATTGATGTTTAACACTTTGACTACCATATCACCCATTATGGGTGCCAGAATTGTTTGTCCACGTTTAACACTTTAACTGCCAAATCAACAACCTCAAAAATCACACAAAATCAAAGTAATTTATTTAATGAAGCAATAATTGAAAACTTAAAATGTGTGACACAAAGTTATCCTTCAACCTTCTATTCTTCAAAACTCAACTGAATATAGTGCAACGAACATATTAATGTAAAAATTTATTTTTAAATACGGACAAACAATTCTATCACCCATGTATGGGTGACATGGCAGTCAAAGTGTGAAAGATAAATTTGTACATTAATATATTCGTTGCATTAAATTTAATTAAGATCTGGAGAATAGAAGAAGGTTGAAGGACAACTTTGTGTCATATATTTTAAGTTTTCAATCGTTGCTTCGTTCCATAAATTATTTTGATATTGTGAGATTTTTGAACTTGTTGGTTGGGCAGTTAAAGTGTTAATACAATGTATATAGTGTTAGGTATGCTACGTACTTTTACTGATGAAAGTCACTAGTTAGTCCAGAACGAAATAGTCTTCTCCTTTTTACTCTTACCACGACCTTTCATATCTCCTTTCTAGTTACCATAAAAATTATGAATACACTTTCTACATGAATATTGAGGTTTAAGGCCACACGAAGGTCGGAGCGCTGTAGACTTCCAATTCATGAATGTGTCAGCTGTATTCAATCAAATGTAGGAAGCGAATGATAATTTGACTTTTTTCAACTCTAACATACATATGCTTGATTTGAACAAATGTCGAATGCCTACTGCATAGGATTGTCTACATATAAGCAATATAATAAAGTTGTAATTATATTATGTATACGAAATTTATTTATATAAGAATTTATTAATATAAGTTGCATCAAGTTTTTTGTTGAATATCTAAGTAATTAGCTATCATATGAGTTGTTCATTGCACAAATCGATTAATTGCATAAAACAAAAAGTGGAGAAATCCAATGAAATAATGTGCATTGCCTTTTAAAATTCACTATATAATATAAACTCAAACAAATATTGTAGAATGCAGAAATACAGATGTAGCTTTCATCTAACATTATATAAAATTAATAATAAAGAATAGCTAAAAAGTTATCGTCAGTAATGTTATAATTTTTACGTGACTTGTAGAACTAATCGATTTGGCAAGTGAAAAAACTAGTAAATTTAAATTCAGTGTTTAAATGTTTAAGTTTTTTATCACAGAAGAAGTTAATTATTAGATATTTTTCTTACGAATTTTTCATAAAATGAATATTAGTGGTTTTGTTATAATACATTGTTATTTGGGATTAATTTTTCGGCAATACAAATGATGTCTCCTTCATTAGCTGTATGTGAGGACTAATTACTTCGATTTGTTTCCAAATTTCAGCAGGTTCATTGTATCTCTCCTTTTTCCCCTTGTAACAGTTCTACCTTTAGGATATAATAAAGGCTGATCTACATTTTTCAAACTTTGTGGTCTACCTGCTACAGATTTCTTTATATTAATGGTATTAAATTCTGAATCTTCATTATAGTAGCACAACTTCTTTTCCTCCCAATCAATGAGTTTGTTGCAATATTTTTCCTGTTGCAATCAGCAGAATCCGAAGATAACCATAAACGTTTTCTTGAGCCAGACTTTCTGTTGACAAATCGTATTCAAGAACCATCAGATGATTCACTATTTTGCACATCCACAATATTGTTAGTTTCACTCATCTAGATTATAACGGTATAAAATTATTTTTTTAAAATCACTCACAAATTGAAATAATTATTTATAATAATTCAACCAAAATACGATCTGGAAGTGCTGTTGAAAAGATTACAAAAATATGTAGTCCGTGTAAGATTGGTAAAGTACTCAGTAGAAGTTAAAATATACCAAATTAAACTTTATCCTTAATAATAATTAATTTGTATTCACAAGTACTTGATTCTGCGACAGTTAGACTGTGATTGACTAATTTATTTTACTTTAATTCTGATGAGCTTATTAGTGCATTTGAGATGCATTATAGCTACGATTTACATTAGAGTACGGAAGTAATCAAAATGGCCTCTGATATAAATTACTTATTATACAGTGGTCAAAAAATTTTTGTCGTTTAATGGGGTCAATCTTAATTATTAGGGAAAGCTATTATAAATATAAAAAGTTATGACTGTACCAAGTGCTTCGATACTTAAATTGAAAGATTTTTTAAAAAGTGGAGTTAATCGATTTGTACAGTGAACGACTTATATGTTGGCTAACAAAATTCATGATAAAATCTGGATAGGAATAAATCGAAAGATAAAATGTATAAAGCTTTAGATTAGCAAAAATCGATTTAAAAAATTTGTCCAATACGCATATAAATTAACGAGACACAACCACAGTGTAATTCCATTATATATAACATTTAATTATAATAATGTTACTAAAATTTGACGATATAAAACTGACTATATTCGTCCAATGTTTAAACTTCAATTTTCCAAAACTAAAGATTTATATAAAAAAGATATATCCGAAAATGTTATCACATGTTTTCACAAGAATTTAATATACATTCGTTTGAGTCACAAGGTTTAAGGGCCCTCATGTTACTCTGTGTGACGAAACGTATTACATTTCGTGATTTTTAAAGCTTAGTCGCAAAAAATGATAAAAATACTTTTCACGCTGCTATTAGATTTGGTATACTTGCAAGTACCATATAGCATGTTTATCATTGTCCAGAATAAACCCTTAGCACTGAGGTGGCACGAAAAATTGCCATAATATTATTTAAAACATTTTAACATTGTTATCGTTATATCGAAGAAATTGATAAAAATTTAACGATTGTAAGGACGAGTAACAGTAAAAACCTCCACATACATAATGTGAAATAATTCATGTAGAATGACATATCCTTCGTCAGAAGGAGTGCTTTAGTTTTCTAGTTAAAACAGCTTCGAGTGCAAAGGGTTAACTTTAAAAATGTCCGACGAAATTTTACAAATATAAATTTAAATTTTGTAGTTTGCAAAAGCGATAAAATGATAGTACAAGCATAAAATCTATACGTAAAACGTATATAAAGTTAAACGAGTCGATAAAATCCAATTTTAGTTTTTTATATATGTTATTAAACGTGTCCAAAAATTGCACATATAATTAAATTTCAATTGCAATGCAGAGATATATTAAAATCACGTAGATCCTGATGCATGCCATCATTTTGTCACGCTGTGTACGATCACGTGGAGATTTTAACGCCGGATAGCATTGAAATCTCTTCCTCTGAGCCAATCTCTAAGTAGATTCAGCATAGTAAATGACAAAGTTGCAAAGTGTTTTTAATATTCGAAACAACTTTAAGGATGGTTTTAATTCTTTAAAAACAGACATTACTTAAAAATGCAATTGCCATCAATTAATAACGATTTATATAAAGGAGTATAAGGCAACAATTTGTGTATGTAAATATTATATTAGTATTATGCCATGTTAGATAACAAAGTTTTCGTATCGATAGATACTTAAATATAAAATAATTTATTGATAAACGTGCTTAATTAGTTCTTTGTGAAAAAAATTCTATATCATTTTAAAATAAACCACATCGTTCATTCGATGCATCATAATTAGTGTACGAGAATGAAACAATCGTGCAGAAAACTAATCATAAAATCAATCTTATTGTAGACATGTAATAAAGTAAATAATTTGTATTCGTTGGAAAAGTAAAGCAGGAAACATATGCTGTACGGTTAAATTTAAAACAAGTTACAGTTTACTTTGTTGCGAATAGAATTCATTTATTAAATATTGAAAAAGAATTATTTTCTTAGTGTGGAACAATGAATCATTTTTCAATAGAAACATCGTTATATGTTACCGAAATAACATCTAATAATACCTTCCTAAAGTTAGTTTAAAGCACTTTAAAAAACTTATTAACGAAGAATGGAACATTCATAATAACACTGCAATAATTATAAATAATCTATATACTTAACGTGTTAATTTTCAAGATATGCAATTTCTCACGGAAACTTAAAAAATGCATAAAATTAATTGTACTTTCTATGGTGATTACATTATATTATTTTTACGCATACATATGCATCGGATTGAGAAAAATAACAGTGTTTTTCCCTATTCAGAGGTCAATGAATTTAATATAGACAATAATTTCTGATTAATTTTTTTAACTCCCTGTACTACGATCATGATGATTAGAACTTGATTAAAACTTTGACATTTATAATTCACTAGGAGCAAAAGAAAATTTATATTTATTGTATACTTGCGAATTCCATAATAGATACATATTCACTATAATAAAATGTATTCTTAACACAGGGTGAGGCAGTAACTATCACCACCTACAATAATTCCAAAAGTATGATAGTAGCAGAAAAGTTTTCCAAACAAAAGATACATGGGACAACGAGGGCTGTAATATGGCGTTAATCTTGTTTGTTAACCTTTAACCACCTTTGTTTCTTTAAATAGGATTCTATGTTTTGGTGCCTGTTCCCTAATAGCAGTTATTGAGATGAATCCAACGATTGGTCAATTAGTCAATTGGCAACATTAAGGTTTTTGAAGGTCAGCAAAGGTTATTTATGACAAAACTGGTGAAATAAACTTGCATTGCAACACGAAGAACACTTTTCTGGCTTACGTCATATTCCCTTCCGATTTGATGCGAATTAAGGCAAGGATCTCGAACCATAGTAGCAAGAATATCAATTTCCGTTTCTTCATTAGTTATTGGCTTCTGCCGGTTCTTTATCTGATAGGCTAAGGATCCAGTTGTTTTTATTTTATCATACAAATATTTAAATGCACGGTGTGTAAAGTGAAAATGTTGAGGATATATTTCAGCATATAAATGAAGCTATATTTCAGCTCTCACTCAATTTTGCTGGCATTCTACATAAATGAGAAGCGTATCAATTTGTTGGATTCGTCTCAATAACCGCTATCAAAAAATATGTACCAAAACATAGCATTCTATTTTAAGAAATAAAGGTGACCTTCACATCTCTGTATCGACTTCGCTTAGGAAAATCTTTTGTTTCGGAAACTTTTCGAAATTTACCGCCTCACCCTGTAGAATGGAAATTAATAAATATTTATTTAACAGACTTTGTTCGAAGTCTGCACGAGCCCAACTCGATATTATAGTATACTATAGTGTAAAGGATTAAACTTATGTTTGAATTCAATCATTTAGAGATGACGGGCAATCGCTAGTTTTTTTTTTATATGATCAATGTTACATAGTAGTAAGGACGTTACCATATTTCATAATTTATCATATTACCATAATTTGTTGATTACCTATTTCTTATATTTATATGGCAGTGTGAATAAATTTATATTGTCTTTTTCATATTTTCCATAAATAATGAATAAAAATGAATGTGAAATCAATTTTGAAATATTCCTCAGGTTAATTGGATTTAAGTAATTATTAACTTTTTTTAAATAATAGAAATAACACTTTAATCGCTTGAAATAATTATAAACATAAGAAATAAATTATAGTTGTATTTACCGTATCGACCCATGTGAAATTTAATACCTGTAGGAGTACTATTTGCGATTTTCTATAAATTCGTATTTCGAAGGATTTTTCCAAGTTTTAGAAATTGTTAGTTTCATTGATGCCTTAAATGTCAACCTTTTCCATTGAATCATAACAGTCGACATTGAATGAATTATAACAATTACGAACACATTTAACCTTCTTTCCTTATAACACAACAAAAATTTTATGAACGAAGCATTTTTAGGTTACTAGACAGATGAGGAACGATCGTAGAACAAATTGGCAAATAAATGGTTGCGGATTTCGTCGATAGATGGTTTCAGCACATTCTTTTTTTGGCAACATGTTCAAAGCGCTTAACCTATATTGTTTTCTTGTTGTTCGGGCTACTTTTAACTCCTTGCACTACAACAACGAGTCAGACTCGTGGTCAAGATTTAGAACTGAATCTTCTAAACATGCATTTCCTTAATTTTCTTTAGACAGAAATAACAGTTTATTTAATTGTTGATCGTATACGATCATTGGAGAATAGTTAGGCACGCAGTAACTACAAATTTGTCTTTTCTTTTTGTCGTTCAACGGAGGACAAAGAAAGTCTAGTCACTGTTATTGTAAAATAAGTCGTAGATTAAGGGGTTAACTATTAATTAGAAAATTGTATCGTTTGTTATTTAGTGTCAATTTTATTTCAATTTAAAAATGGATGAACAAAACGTGCAATTTCACACATACTTTATTGTATTATTTTGGAAAAGGCAGGAATGCGTCGCAAGCATACAAGAAGTTATGTGCCGTGTACGGGAATAAAGCCTTGAAATAAAGACAGTGTCAAAATTGGTTTGCCAAATTTTGTTCTGATGATTTTTTTTCTTTACCAACAAACCAAACGGGCAATTCGAACGTCTATGTTCAACTACTTACCAGACTGAGCGATCCAGTTCAAGAAAAGCTGTTAGAATTGGCAAATTGTAAGGGTGTTGTTTTCCAACATGATAATGCAAAGCCCCACACATATTTGGTCACTCGGCAAAAATTATTGGAGCTGGTTGATTGGTTGGGATGTGTTGTCACATTCATCATGTAACCCTGACCTTGCGGCTTGAGACTTCCATTTATTTCGTTCCACGCAGAACTCCATAAATGGTAAAAATTTTAGTGACGCTGATGATGTAAAATCTCATTTAATTCAGATTTTTACTGGCAAAAATCAGAAGTTTTATAAACCTATAATCATGACACTGCTTGAAAAATGGTAAAAGGTCATCGACGAAAGTGGACAATACCTAATTTAATAAAGTAATTTAATTTTTAAGTAAAAAATTTGAATTTTTCTTTTGATTTAAAATCCGCAATCACTTAGTTGCCAACCAAATAAATCATTGATTAAATGTGTTCAGAAGTAGTGTGTAGGATGTGACTGTTTTAAGAATTGCAAGAAGGTAAATATACGTGAATAAATTGAGTTAAAAAAATTTACCGAATACACGTGCTTAATAGGTAGGAATAGGCTGGCGCGTCTGTTCACGACCGACTGATTCTACTTCCTGAAAATACTGGAGCAGGCGAACCCAGTGAACTTTTAAACTCATTGCTTTCGAAAACGAAACCTTAAACTTAACCCTTTGCAATCTTAACTCTAAGCTATTTTAATTCCTAACTCGAGACATTTTCTTGTCCTAGAATAATTCCATTGTTCGTGGTTCATTTTCCTTCGTGCATATCAAATGTGTTATTGTTAATCATATATGCAACATTTCAATTACTACTAGCTTCTTAAATAAAACATTGTGATGTAAAAATTGTTTCGAATAAT
>CM052089.1:3049331-3092314 GCA_028453745.1 Agapostemon virescens
TACATGCTTGGAATGTCAACATTCGGTTATTTTGTTTATCATTTGTGACATAAATGCGCAAGGCTTCACTACTCTGGTAACGTAACAAACACATTTTGTCTCTAGTTGCTTAAGTCATCAGATTCAGTGGAAGAAACATGAAAATGAGATATCTCGTGACCCGGCCACAACGTTCGGCTTGCTAAAAACGAGGTATCTCGTGATTCGTACGTAATGTGTTAAATAATGAGGCACTCAAACATCGAGCTTCTTTTTGTATCCAGCCTCCTGCAAATGATCCAAAACGGTTGAACGGTGAATGTTTAGTTCCTTAGCAATCTTATGACTTCTTATATGCCAATTTTGCTCAACCATTTGTATTATTTCATCGACTTTTTCAGTGATTGGTCGACCAGATCGAAATGCATCTTTAATATCGATATTTCCAGAACGGAAGCGAGCAAACTATACATGCTGTCGCATTTGATGAAGTATCTTCACCGTAAACACGACAAATTTTTTCCCCGGCTTGTGCAGAGTTTTTGCCTTTTTCGTAGTAAAATTGCAAATCGTAGCGAATTTTTTCAGATATTTCACTCATTTTCACGCTAATATTACTTTTGACACAATTGACGAAATATGAAACTGTCTACATGAAAATTGTAGACTGAAATGTCGCCTCTCAAATGTGGGTCAGTATGACGCATTTGATTAATGTTGTCCGATATAGGATACCAAACAACATCTAGTGACAAAAATCTCCCAATACTTTTCCGATTATCCAATATAACGAAAGAATATCTCAAGTTACACATGATACATCTGCGATCAGGAATACCGATATTCATATTGTTTTTTCAATGCTATCAAATTCTTTTAGCGAATTGCATAAGTTGTATTCCTGACACCTTGTATACTACAGGGCCTGTTCTACTTATTCAGGTTACAGTTCTACTACTAATAGTAGAAGTGAAATTTAATTTGAACAGGTATTATATGACTCTCCCCTATAAAGTATGTGATTAAATTATTATTGGAGCTACTGTATGAAACATATGTTTACCGTTCACGTGGTGAATAATATTGTCTACAGCTTTGTGAAACGCTTATATTTATACTGTAATATTGCATAAAACGCATTATTGAAGCAACGAGAATTGCTTGTAAATTTTGATATTTAAATTGATTGTATTAATATGAACCCAATTTATGCAGGTCGCTCTAATAAATTGATCATGCGCTGTAGATGTGTCCCCATTAATTTTCATATTAGCATTAACTTATTAGCGTTATAACATTCATATTACCATCAGCTTGGATACTAATACAATGTTAGAATGTTCATGTGTACATCATCTACATATAGTTGTTATTTATAACCTGGCCTTGTGTAGCTGTATATATCTATCCTTGTCACGTATGATTGCAGTCAACAATCAATTTCACGAACATCTTTACCGATGAGGAAAAAATCGAGAAAATCTGTTATCTCAAAATAGTTAACACTATATGACTTGCTAATTACTTGATATCGAGATTTTTGCTAAAAATGTTAAGGACTATTTCCAAATTGATAAAACAGTACGATAATATCGTTTTAGCAGCGTTACGTAGTCGATTAATTTTCATTTGAAAAGTAAAACGTATGATGCTGCATTTTTTAGAAGAAATTAATAAACAAGTCATTCTACAGAAATGAGAATTTTTTACGGTTTCCATTCTTTAAAATTTTTTAAATCTTTCATTTTTTTATTTCTTCACTAAAGAGAAATATAATAATTGTAACTGTGTAAACTAATAGCGAAGAAATGTGAATTTAATTCGTTTATATCCAAATCGTGAATGCGTCTGTATTAGTGAAATTTCGATATTAGTCTGGAAGGACCCTGACACAGGATCGCAAGTCGCACTATTCGAAGGGATGAAGATCCATCGTGTTCGTGTGCTTTAGTATATGCAGGAAGTAGAATTGGTTGGCCATGATCAGACGCGTCAGACCATTACCATCTACTAACAAGCGTATTCGCCACATTTTAAAACTCGATTTCGTCGAAAGTGAAGCTTCGGATGAAGAAACGTTATACTAATGTTTTCAATTTGTTGTATGTAAAATTATTCTCTGTCCAGTTATAATACGATTTGCGCCTGCCCCGTATATATTCTAACACGGAAGAGTATAGAGCTTGATATTGAATCACGCAAATTGATTGAATTCAGTTCCTTTTTTAACGTATAGTAATGTTAACACTAGAACTACCCCAAACCAGTCATTTTGACTGGTCCCTAATTTTTTCATTCACAATTATTGAAGTTATAAAAACGTTTTCATCAGAAATTTTCGGATGTACTTTATTAATAATGTATATCTTACAATAAGTATTGTATAAAGTTTTAATAGATGCAGTCTTGTTATTATTACTGTTGCGACGGCAACACCGAATGTTGTACGTGCCTAACCCTGTCTTCGGAAATTTGTAACGCATACACGAAAAGCAGACAAGAAAGTACGAAATTCGACACGCGCCGTACGTGGACAGTTTTACCTCGACGAACGGATACCAGGTGCGACGCACTGGAAGACACGAAAACCAGACAACCCTGCAATAAATAACGATAATCCCTCATTGACCGTTTCCCACTCCTTCAGGTATACTCCTTCAAGCACACTCCTTCTATCATTTCTACAACCAATTAAAAAATGCTACATTCCTCCGCCTCAAACTACCTTCAATCAATCATAACAAAACCGAGTTGACGACGACATAACACAACAAAACTCAGACAGAACTTGTAAAACAGAAATCGCGAACAGACGAACAGAACTTCTAGAATCGAAATTGCGAACACATAAATGGACAAGTAATACAGAAAACGCGAACCGATAGAAATATAGAAGTTACAACTGATCAGCGTTGAAGCCTGTAGAAAATCAAAAATGTCAATAAAACGCATTATCTTTCAACTGACACCATTTAGCTTATCGATTTCATTAGTCCGGTAAGTACATCATATTATACGAATCCCGTCGTAGCAGGTAGTTTCTCCAAAAAGCAATTTCTTCCCTTAGAATATTAAGTACTTTATTTCTTTACGACCCACGGTTGATCGCCAGATATCGAGTCAACGTTGATAACTTATTGTTTTCGCTCGTTTTGCAAGATGAGGTGCATTTCCGCGTTTATTACCTGCTACGGTTGACTCTCGAAAGTACCTTCGAGTGCCCTTTAGTCTGGGCGATCACCTTACCTTTTCTTTGCAATGCTAAAAGCAATCGGCTTAGGTGACCGTTTCCGTCACTAACCCTGAAAAATGTAAAATCCACGAATCCGCTTGGATCATGTCATATTTCCGCTTTCATCGAGTTAAATTCCCACTCCTTCAGGTAAACTCCTTCAAGCACAGGCCTTCAGGTACATTCCTTCCATCATTTCTACAACCAATTAAAAAATGTTACATTCCTCCGCCTCAAACTACCCTCAACCAGTCAGGACAAAACCGAGGTGACGACGGACAGAACGCAACAAGACTCGTCAGATTATGCAGAAACGCGAATAAGACAATCTAGGAATCGCGAAGAAGACAATCACGAAATCGCAAAGAGACTAACACGAAAATCGCAAACAAGACTAATAAGAAATCGCAATCAGACGATTACAGACACCGCGAACAGAAAAGAACTCGAAACATAGAAATCGCGAACAATTCGGAGTTGACAATAAAGAAAATCGCAAACACTATAATCGTGTAGTTATTACGTGACCCAGATGCTCAGCGACATTCCTTGTACGCTGTATAGTACACTGAGTAGAAGGTATCACAAAAGTGATACATTCGCATAGAACAATTATTGGGTTGTTCAGAAAGTAATTTCGCTTTTTCCCGACAGAGGATTTAATTGTATTTTTGTGCACCCAACTTTACACTTAAGTCGTATAATCATTATATGTTTTGAGAGCTGATATAGCAAGTCTTGTGTGTGAAAAAGTCCAATTGATTCTACGCAATAGTTTTTGGTTGGTGCCCTTTTAAATATGGAGAGCAATAAGCAGCATTTTCGTCATATTTTACTTTTTTACTATAGAAAAGGTAAAAATGCTGTTCAAGCCAGAAAGAAATTAACCGATGTGTGTGGAGAAGATGTGTTGACAGTACGCCAGTGCCAGAACTGGTTTGCAAAATTTCGATCCGGCAATTTTGATGTCGAAGATGCACCACGTTTTGGAAGGCCGGTTGAAGCTGATAAAGACACGATAAAGGCATTAGTTGATGCAAACCGGCGAATAACAACACGTGAGATCGGTGAGAGGTTTTTATCAAATTCAACTGTTTATGACCACTTGAAAGGCTTGGGTTTAACCTCGAAGTTCGATATATGGGTTCCCCATGTTCTCACGGAGAGAAATTTGTGTCGTCGCGTTGACGTCTGTGATTTGCTTCTCAAACGTCACGAAAATTTTCCATTTTTGAAGCGCATCATTACGGGGGACGGAAAATGTGTTGTATATAACAATGTCAAACGCAAGAGATTATGGAGCAAAAAAGATAAACCGGCTCAAAGCATTTCCACAGCCAATATCCATCAAAAAAAGGTGATGCTGTATGTTTGGTGAGATTTTAAAGGAATTGTTTTTTTTTGAGCTTTTACCGGATAACACAACAATTAATTCGGAAGTCTACTGTCCTCAGATGAACAAACTGAATGATGCACTTCAACAGAATAGGCCAGAATTAATCAACAGAAAAGGTGTAGTGTTCCACCAAGATAATGCGAGACCTCATACAAGTTTGGTCACTCGCCAAAAGCTTTTACATCTTGAACGGGATACAATGACACAGCCACCACATTCTCCAGATCTGGCATCTTCAGATAATTATTTGTTTCGGTCACTGAAAAATTTTTTAGATGGTAATACCTTCACTTCAAATGAGGAGGTCAAAAACCACCTCGATCAGTTTTTTGCCATCAAAAACCAAAAATTTTATGAGCGTGGAGTCATGCTACAACCAGAAAGATGACAAAAGGTATTGGACCAAAATGGCCAATATATAATTTAATAAAATATGTGTACATTATACAAAAATTGTCTTTCATTTTCATAAAAAAAACAAAATTACTTTCCGAACGACCCAATACAATTCAATGTATATAGTTGGATTCAGTTCAGTAGTTCTAGTGTTAAATAAGAGATATCGTTGTGTTATATAAGTAAACAAATTTTCAAATAGCCATATGCTATCGTGGAATGGAAACTAAGCGTCACTTTTCATACTTGAGGGGGAAAACCCAAAATACCTATGTTTCACGGGTACCTGAAGCTAAAGGGGATTGAATTAGACCCGGTTTGCTCTTCAACCCCCTCCGTTTCACATTCGAAGGCTACTTGACATTTGCTGCTATTGCAGACCGAGAGAGAAAGTGTGTGTGTATAGAGAGAGAGAAAGAGAAAAGAGGAAAGAGAGTGTGCGTGTGGTATGTTTGTGTGTGTGAGAGAGAGAGAGAGAGAGAGAGAGAGAGAGAGAGAGAGAGAGAGAGAGAGAGAGAGAGAGAGTAAAGGAGAGAGAGAACTGCTGGTATTTACAAGGTTCCAGGGCTAAGCGGGTCGGTGTTGTAACGGAAGGGTGTGTAGACGAAGGGTGCTTCGATATCCCACAGCGTGTACAATAGCGTGGGATTTTGCCATATGGTATTCTAGGCGCGAGGGTGAGGGTGATAATGCGACTCGTCCACTAACACGCAGTATAGTAGAATCACCGGAACTAATGACATCATGTATCAGTGTCTTCTGTATTTCCAGTTTTTCAGGCAGCGAAATCATTCTTTTGTCATACTGGATGATTCACCTAAATTTAGACTAACGAGAGGGTTGGAAATATTTTTCATATTGATTTACGTCTCAAATAGGGAATAAAAGCTGCCAATGTTTTGTGTATCACTATTGAAATATGAACGGAATTTTTAATTGTACAATATAGTTATGTTTCGTTTCGATGTTACTATTTTATAAATGTTAGAAATAAATAGTTAGCTTGATCACAAATTAATACTTGGATCAATACATGGATTGCCACGTATGGATCGGCACGGGAAATGAAATTGTGTGTTCAGTTTTAAATATTAGTTTTTAGCAAATTTTGTTAGGTTCTGTAAAATATTAACCCTCTGCGTTCGAAAATTTTCATCGTATAAAGTGTATTCCCCCCTTAACCGATCACGACAAAACCGAGGTGACGACGGACAGAACGAAAACCAGAAATCGCGAACAGACATGAATTCGTAAGACAGAAATCGCGAATAGACAAAAACTCGAAAACCAGAAATCGCGAACAGTCAGGTACTCGTAAGACAGAAATTGTGAATAGACTAAAACTCGTAAAACAGACATCGCGAACAGACAAGAACGGGTATAAAAGAAATCGCGAACAGACAAGAACTTGTAAAACAGAAATCGCGAACAGACAAACGGACAAGCAATACAGAGAACGCGAATCGATAGAAGCATAGAAGTTACAATTGTTCAGCGTTAAAGCCTGTAGAAAATCAAAAATGTCGACGGAGCGTATTATCTTTCAACTAACACCATTTAGCTTAAACCTTACCATTAACACGTTGACCGCCGTGTCACTTGTATTCGGGTGACGTCAAAAATACTGATTAGGCCGCGTCACCCGTACTCGGGTGACGCTTATTTAAGTGTTCACAAGGTAAATTGGTAGGTATTGTGAAAGCTATTTCACAAAACATGAGAAGATTGAATTGTCATAAACGTTTATTAACACGTTGAATGCCGAGCGAATATTGCGTGCATCGAATAAGTTTCATTTGTTGCATTCACAGAAGCAATTAGCGTCGTTCAAAACCAATTGTTAGTTACTGGATAATATAGTTTTCACCTCGTATTACAATCTAGTTGATTTCCACAGTAATAAATTGACGTAAAATGACTTTAAGTTTACGATAATCATTCTTAAACAACGCAATGGTGCCGGTCACCGGTGACCACCGTGGTGTTTAACGTGTTAAAACAAATTATTTCAATGGAATGTTTTAAAACGGTCCATACAAAGTTGAGGTTGATCAGGGCAATCTGGGAAGAAAGTTATGGTTTTGTTAATAATTGCTCGTGCCTTTGATCGGTCCGTATGGAGTCTTTTATTTTTGTAGCATATTTTGCAAGCCTGCCTAATGCTTTGCCCAGAAGAATTTTTCGGATGGCAATATTATGCTGACTACGTTGACCTGCAGATTTAGTTTCCTTATCAGTTAGTCCTAATAATTTCAGAGCTAATAACTCTCTAAATTTTCTAATATTTATATATTTTTAATTATGCTACCGAATCAAAGTCATACCGATGGATAAAAGTAGTCGCTACCCCCGGCAATAATCTTAACACGTTGAGCCCGGCGCCGATATTCCTATTCTTTCTGTTTGGCCGGCAGCGAGCGAGTACTTGACGGCGAGCGCTCAAATGATTTTTGAGATGGGGAGAATGAATAGATGATTACTTTGTTTCAAATTTTTCCTCTGGACTGAAAGAATGCGGGCTATGCACTGGTATACACACTCCAAAAAGGTGAAGAAACGATCAGTTAGCAAAAAGCCACGGAAGTATAAAGACGATTTGAGAATAGAAAATTTTGGTTTATTTTTGAAAGTATTTATTACCCATAAGACAGAAAATGTCTGGAAGAGACGTAAATCTAAGCCATATTTTTGTTTAGAGTGTTTTAATAAATATCATTGAAATGACTATATTTTTTTCAACTTTTATACTGTCGGTCCCAGGGACCGACGCCGACCAAACGAAAAGTTTAGTGTCGGTCCCCAGGGACCGGCGCCGCGCTCAACGTGTTCAGAAGCTTGCCGATGTTGTAGCGTTCGAACTTCAGTTTGAAGTGCGCGCTGTATAGCATCGCGCGTGGCCTGACGGAGATTTTCTTACAAAGTAGCATGGCAGTCAAAGTGTTAATCACATGCCTCGCTTGTAATCGTTGCGAAGTTGTTGTGTTTGCATTGAAAACATAAAATTTACGTTTATTGCGAATATCTCTCCAGTCATTTAACAAAGTATCATCCCTATAATTTAAACGGATAGTAGGGAATAGTTTCGAACTCGCGTTGTCAAGGAATTTGAGTAAAAGATTCACGACCTTTAACGACGCCGAACATTATCCGCGTCACAACGCGATATGGACGAACAACAACACAGAAATCGCAAACATTCCGAAGTTAAAAATAAAAAAATCGCAACTATTATAATGGTGTAGTTATTACACGACTCAGGTGCTCAGCGGCATTCCTTGCACGCTGAGAAAAAGGTATCACCGACGTGCAGCTTGGTATACACAAGGTAACCAACTAGACACCACAATTCTCATGTGTAATGTTTGAGAAAATCGATTTTTAAAAAAACTTAAATAGTTTTGTTTGATTGTACACTAAACATAGAAATATTGTAACACGTCTAATAGTCCGTATATTCGTATATGTATAAAGCTGGTTGGACGACACTATCGATTCGGATAATTATGGCGATACTGTATCTCCACAAACGCTTTTGCCGGTGTTCGGCGTCGTGACAGGGCTCGGCAGCGATAGCGAGCCGTAGTCCAACGTCCGTCTCACAGCACTTGTAAAGTGATGTGAGAAATGAAAAAGATAGTGGCAATCAGAATGACCGGTACACGAATTGTAGTTGCACTTGTGGATTTTAATGTTAATATACAGGGTGTTTCATCTAAAACTATCTCTACCTATTATTACCTCTGAAAATACGAAAATTGTTGCTAACGTAATCTAAATGGTTTCAAAAGACGAATCGGATGGAAGAATCGTTTTTTGTAAATTGTAATTTTTTAATCGTTTCTCCAAGGTCACTCGTGTCTTTTTACATACATACACACAGTTTTTGTTGTTGTATGTTATAGCAAACATTATTGTGCATACATCTATGATTAATAGCACGACCTAGAAATGACTGTGAACTCTAAAATTTACTAATTAATGCAGAACTTACTTTCAGCGACATCTCAGATTTCAACGGTAACAGGAATTCGACTATGAACTTGAACTTGTAAATAAACACATTGTATCATTCGTCTGCGTACATAGAGAGTGAGAGAGATATGTATTTAAGAGTTTGCTCACTGCTAGATTTCTCAGTGTATCGACAAGCGATCCATAATGCGTTATTCAGAACAGGAGAAAATTCAAACGGTTTTAATTTACGGTGAAGCTCGAGAATGTCTAAGAGAAGCAATACGAATTTACAAAGACAGATTTCCAGAACGTTCTTGTCCATCACGTTCTGCATACTCAAGTATTGTTAAAACATTTTGTGAGACTGGTAGTGTCAACAGAAACATTCGTATGAGACGTAAGACTGTTACTCATGAAGCAAATGTGAACAATGTCATCGCGAAAGTAAATCAAAACTCGCATGTTAGTATAAGGCAACTTGGACGTGAAACTGGTATTAGTGTTACAAGCGTATTCCGGATTCTTCATTCACAAAAATTTCATCCTTTACATTTATCTCTTCACTAACAGCTCCATGGAAGAGACTTTGAAAACCGTGTACACTTTCCTCAGTGGGGTATACGGAAATATGAAAGTAATGAAATGTTTTTCCAAACAGTATTGTTTCCGGTTGAAGCATCCTTTACAAATCATGGTCAGGTGAACCTCAAGAACATGCATTATTGGTCGGTTGAAAATCCACGATGGTTTTGACAACTCGATAAGTAGAGACCATGGACCATAAATGTCTGGTGTGGTATTCTAAATAATAGGATAATTGGGCCGTAGTTTATCAACGGTACGCAAACTGGGCAGAAGTATGCTGAATTTTTAGAACATATTCTGCCAAGTTTATTAGAAGATGTACCATTTAGGGACCGACTAGTATTATGGTATCAACACGATGGGTGTCCAGTACACTTTTCCCATATTGCAAAACGTCTCCTCAACGAAAAATTCCCAAATCGTTGGATGGGACGCAATGGACTTGTATCATGGCCGGCTCGTTCACCCGATCTCATCCCACTTGATTTTTTCTTATGGGGGGCATTAAAGGGTACGGTTTATCAAGAGCAGCCCACAACGCCAGAAAATATGAAGGAACGAATAATTGCAGCATGTGCTGATATGAAATTTGAAATCATCGAAAGAGCTGTACAACCTGTCGTTTTTCGCCTAACGAAATGTATCACAACGGAAGGATATCATTTCGAACATTTGTTGCAGTAATAAATGTGATTATTTACAAGTTCAAGTTCATGGTCGAATTCCTGTTACCGTTAAAATCTGAAATGTCGCTGAAAGAAAGTTCTGCATTAATTAGCAAATTTTAGAGTTCAGGGTCATTTCAAGGTCGTGGTATTAAACATGGATGTATGCATAATAATGTTTACTATAACATACAACAACAAAAACTGTGTATATGTATGTAAAAAAACACGAGTGATCTTGGAGGAATGATTAAAAAATTACAATTTACAAAAAACGATTCTTCCATCTGATTCGTCTTTTGAAACCAATTAGATTACGTTAGCAACATTTTTCGTATTTTCAGAGGTAGTGGAGATATTTAGGTGTCCTGTTTTAGACGAAACACCCTGTATACACTCTTGACTAGACCCGTTACACTATGTTACAATGTTGCCTTTAAACTTAGTAAATGATTCGTAAAGTATAGCAACCCAGCGTCGTAACGCGTGGTAGAAATCAAACAGTGCTTATCGCGTGAGCGTAAAAACAGCAGCGCGAGCGTCGCAATGCCCAAGTATTTATACTAGTGCTCATTGATGGGGTGGAAACATCCACCACCAATGAGCACGTACAAAGATCTATGTAAACCATGATTGGTTTCTTAATTTGCCGCCCAACCTGCAATGGTGGGGTGAGTCCAGCATCGAATTTTCACCAAGACGTTACGTCTCAGGTATCGTCCCGAGGATGACCGCGCGCTCGCTAATGTCCGGTGTTGCACATCTGGAGGTTTATGGTACGGCAATTGCTATTGAGTACGAAGGCGGCGTTTCGATTGCGCACGTGTCCACCAAGGACAACCTTAATAAATGTACGTTTCGAATTTTGGTAAATACTACTTAGCACATCTGGCATTCAGCTGAATGGGTCCTCAAAAATAGCAGAACATCGGGACCCGTGCCATGAACCTCTTCGTTAATTGAAAATATTCTTAAGGCGCTGTCGCGTCTTAACAGCCGGTTAAACGAAAATAGCAATATTCTATGTGTCGAAGGATAAACATGCCTGCGCGACCTGTGTATTCCGGAACTCACGCGTTTCCTCGACACTTGTCGCGTTCGTCGAGTGCCCTGACTGTTTGACTCTGTGGAGTTATTCATCTCGATTCTTCCAGTGCTCACCAAAATCTGCCGGCCTATCTCGGGCCATCGAGGGCCTTGCCTTGCATTCTCCCCACTCCGCAGAGTCACTCCGTCCACGTGCACGCATTCCAAAGGAGCCGACTTTGTTTGTCGCGGCCGATCAAACGTTTCAAGAGAAACCGATCCCAACTGTCGCGGCCGATCAAACGTCTCGGCCGCGCTACAATGTAAATACACGTGCGGGCACTCGACAACCGACTCCGGCAACTTCCAACAGCAAATGCTTAACCTATGATCTTCTTAAAAATACACTTAAATCTACGACATATGAATAATTATTCAAATAGTTTGGAGGCTTAACTTACTTAATAACGTTGGAAATGATTATATTCTGTTATAGCTTGGAACGAGACAGAATACACCGGTCCCTATCCGTTCACCGAGAGGGAGACAACCATGATTCTACCATTGGTCTTGCAATATTTGACTCCAGACTTCGTTTCCTTTTTTGGATTAGGTGCAGTATCGGCAGCAGTAATGTCTTCGGCAGACAGTAGCATCCTCTCAGCTAGCTCCATGTTTGCCAGAAACGTGTATAAATTAATCTTCCGTCAGAGGGTAAGTTCATCTTCGATGATTTCCTCTAAAATGGCTTCATCATCACTATTATCATCGTCACCACCATCGTCACGTTCATCATATCATCAAATGAAACTAGACACGTAAGCCTGAGAAACATTGTTATCATCGCTTCAAATCAAACGCAACAAAAGTAGACTCTAAAACGTACCGAACAATTGTTTCGAATGGACGTCGCAAGTGAACGGAATTACCGAATTGGTTGAGACGACATATTCGTGAAGTACAATCTTACACACTAGACGCACAAACTGCCGAAGGAGAAAAGAGAAAAAGTTTACCCGAAGACGGCACTGTACGAAGTAGCATTTGTCCTAGGTTGGACCGTTTCGATTCGCATTCAGTCTACTTTGTTCGAGCTCACCACACAAACTCTCGTAAAGTCAATGTTTCGTCTGAACCAAAAAACATCGCTAAACATCTCCTCGACATCATAGCCCATTCTCCCGTACATGATTCTCCTTCCTCTCTACAACCATTTTCCCAAACAGGCATCGGAAATGGAGATCATCTGGGTGATGCGCGTGGGCATAGGCGTAGTCGGTGTCCTAAGCACGGTGATGGCGTTAACGATTCCCTCGATCTACGGCCTCTGGTCAATGTGCTCGGATTTGGTCTACGTGATCCTCTTCCCCCAACTGTTGATGGTGGTCCATTTTAAAGATTACTGTAACACGTACGGCAGCCTGTCTGCCTATATAATAGCCTTCTTAGTGAGGGTCAGCGGAGGCGAACCGTTGATGGGTCTACCCGCGATGATCCATTATCCGGGATACGACGAGGAGACGCAAACGCAAGGATTCCCCTTCAGAACTATGGCGATGATGGTATCTTTGGTGACTCTGATCGGTGTATCGTATGGCACGCAGGTGGCCTTCCTCACTGGTAGATTGGCGCCCGGTTACGATGTCTTCAGGTGTGTCGTGAACATACCTGAAGACGTCGAGAGAGTCGGACCGGATCCAGCCGAGGGTGAGCAAATGTCTGTCCTAGCTGCTGGGGTTGGCAGACTTTATGGTAGCAAGGACGAATCGAACGGACGAGTGAATCCAGCGCTCGAGCCGGACTACGACATGGAGCCAGGATACAAGCTCGCAAGAATGACGGACAGCGTTGTTGGCGGAGGTGGTGGTGGAGGACACCTCGCCCCTCACGGAGCCAACGCGCCTAGGCAACCGCAATCTAATACCGCGTTCTAATCCCTGGTTCCGTGATCGGATGCTGTGACCAACAATAAGCGCGACGGTGCAGGTTTCAGTTTTGTTCCAGTATCGAGTTTCCGTTGGTGAGTGGTTCTCTCTTTCGGTTCTCTTTTTTCTTTCACGCGATGCCCATTTTATCATTGATTCGCCGCGTGGCCGATATCTTTTACTAGAGAAGCAAACGTTTAGAGCAGACTCGATCAACTGATTGCTCGCGAGCCGACGACGCTCGAGCTACGCGCGAATAAAAGCGCAACCCGCAAAAGGAGCAGTCGAGGAATACAAGCTCCCCTGTCAACACTTTGTTGTCCGCACGTTTCATAAAGATTTTTTCGTTTGCCGGCGGCGATTTTTTGAGGATTTTGGAGATTATAAATTGTCAAATTTTACCAAGTTTTGTCAGATTTCATCAAGTTTTCGATTCTGTCCCCGCTGTTTTCATGAAATTTTGAGGATGTATGTAAATAAATGTTACATTTTTTTGTATTACATATATATTTATTCATTAATATTTCATTGGGTACTTAGTATTTCTCTTTTACATGATACGAAGCAAAAGAATCTCCGAGGTGTAACGCGACTCCACAAGACTTACACATTAAATTTGTTCTTCTTTTTTCCGTTTTTGGAACATACATAGCACTTTCTTCGTTTTCGTTTGTCGGTTTCGGAAATTTGTATCAGCTGGTGTTGCTTTAGCTGACCGGAAATTCTGTCGATCGAACGACGATTGGAAACACGCGATGTAGTAGCGACCTCCAAGTTCTCTTCAGCAGCAGGTAAATGATCCTTTATCCAAGATTCGCATATTTTCAATATTGATAGACACCAATGTGGTGTCACCGGTCTTTGCGCGATAGTTTTGCATGACACCAACGTGGTGTCCCCGGACGGCATAGTGTTAACATACTATTTTTGTTAGTATGTAAGGTAAGCTTGAATTGTCCTCGCTCGCTTGTGCGAGTAGCAACGCGATAGCGAGCGTAGTGGCTGGAACGCTGACAGCTCGTGATCAAGCGCTTGACCAGGCATGATTTAAAGGATATCGCGAATGGCTTGGTAATGCGTCGGTTTATCAACAGGCTTTTCGATAAGACAGGACAGGCTCTCACTTTCTATGTGCAACATATCACGCGTAGAATCAGCTACGTCGCAAAACTTTATTTAATACTACTCGGCCCTGTCATCGACTAGCGTCGGTGTCTATGCGAATTGCGAAGGCCCGTGGGTTTGAGTACCGACTATAGTCGGCACACGTAACGATCCGTGGGTATGTGCAATTATCTTAAAAATGGACACTCGATGCAGAGTTCCCCCTGCAGCGGAACCAAAGGGTTAACTGCATAGACACAACTTAACCCCGTGTCATACAACTTTACTTGCCACTATAGTTATTATAACGTTTTCATCGCCAAAAATGTTATAGCTGTATTTACTTCGATGCTGAAATATTAATTAAAAAAGAATAAAATTGCATTTCGTTTAAAAAGGAAGGCATCGCATATATATATTTGTTAAAGTTTGTTTGAAATGACAAGGGGTTAATGACAGCACGTGCATAACCAAAGTCCAACCAAGATCAAACATATCCGACATGTGAGCACTGTTTCGTAATCTTGAATGTTCGTCGATACAGTTTATCAATGTGTCTACCGTGAAACGCGAAATTACGTGCCGTGTCTTCTCGTTGATTCTTCAATTGCGATATATCTGTGATACAAAGAGTGCTAAGTTTTGAAATTATTTAACGTAGAATCTAATTTATATTCAGATTTGATAATAATAGTTTTAACGTAGTTCTAGTTTAATTTTGACTTAACGCAAACGTGATCGAAACTTGCTCCGCAGTTATTTGACTTATCATATAAACCAAGTTTAACTGTGGCGTAATCTGGACTATCGACTCGACAGAATCGACTCTGAAGTTAATTCAGATATCGTCCAAACAGAGTCAGATATCGGCGTTAGTTTGAACCTGACGTAAACCTGAAGTATCGAAACAGCTTTTTGGCAAGCCAAACGCGTATCAAGTGGTTTTTACACCGTTCGACTAATTTACCAAAGTCATTATGATTTAATTTTCAGTTTATCACTCCCGATTACGTCCCTGACTATTCTTTTAGCCTCACCTATGTCTGCAGAGCTCCGACGCGATTCAATCCGGAGTTCCATTGATACGAATCTTTCTCGCGGCCGCGTTTATGCTCGTGACTGTAATAGCGACCTGTACCTGTCTGACTCGGTTCGCTCGTACTCGAAACTTGTTAACACTAGTACTACCGAACCAGTCAAAGTGACTGGTTCGTAATTGTTTCTTTCACAATTCCAGAAATTATAAAAGCATCTTCATTGGGAAGCTTCGAATGAATTTCTTCATTGAAGCCGACATTGTAATAAAAATGGGACAAGGTCTGAATAGATGCAGTCTTGTCATTATTACAAGACAATGCACGTCAGTCCGGTTATTACTCGGTAGTTCTAGCGTTAATATCGAATGGAATAGATGGAGAATGGATAAACGAGGACGAGTGAACTCGTAAAGGAACCGTGAAATGAAAATGACATGCTCGATCGAAGCTTTTCAGACAGTCTGGTGAGGTGGTCCCTACCTGTACCGTCAATTAGGCCTAGTAATTTCCTTTTTGAGAAATATATATATAAAATAATTATATTTATATATAATTATATATCTGTTCGTACATACATATATAAATATATATAATTATATATGACTATATTACATATATTTAGAGTTTATCAAACTGCTTGTGAGGAGTAACGTCTTGCACGACCAATCCGTTCAGAGATATAGGGAATATCGATCGATAACTGATCGTTTCACCTAATTTCTAATTTCTAATTTCATTGAGAGAGAGAGAGAGAGAGAGAGAGAGAGAGAGAGAGAGAGAGAGAGAGAGAGAGAGAGAGAGAGAGAGAGAGAGAGAAAGAGAAACAGAGAGGAAAGACAGGGTGTGTGTATGTATGTGTGTCCGTGTGAGTGCGCGTGTGTTTCTCTATCGATTTCATTAGAAATTAGAAATTCATTCATGACGAGCGGCTGCCAAGATGGAATCTTGTAGGAAAATGTACAAAGAACCTCGGCGGATCGTATTATTACTAGCAGAAATTCCCTAGGCGTGAATAATACTTACTGAATCTCATCCCGTAATTTTATGGCAGGGATTCATTCGGCGGAATTTATCCTAGTAATAATGCTAAGTTAATAAGAGGTTTTGTGTGTGGAGTTACTAGAACGCGACGAATTAGGATCACGTTATCGTTTGTTAGTCTTCTTCCACGTTCCTCGCCACTCACAGGACAATTATTGCTAGGGGAAATAAAAGTTGAAAAATGTGAAAAAAATACAGTGTAAGTAAAGAAGCTTTTATACTCGATTGTTCTTCCCTTGCTTAGACCGACTGGGTATGTAGATGATACCTAGATATGTTTTTACTATGGAAACGAAGAGATGTTAGATGTTATTGACTAGCCCGTTTCGCAGTCGCTCGTAGTAGAAATGTGCTCAGGACTTTTTCGATTCGCACACGAAAGTTCAAAACGATTATTTAGAGAATGAATGGTAAGACAAGTGAAGAAAGTAGGACGGTGAAACAGTTAACAAAATCATTCTTAATACATTGGCGAATTATTTAGTTTTCGTTTTACCATATCTGATAGTTCAAATAAGTTTATATTTATTCGTTTTGTATTTGCGACAAATGTAGATGACAGATAGCGATCTGGATCTCAGTACTGCACTTACGCACAGGAGGATTAATTACGTTTATTTATTTCATAGTTTCATCATTTTTTCTGTTAGTTTTGTCAATATCTATTGAAATTCGAATGAGTCGAATAAGTCGAGTCGTGTCAGTAAGGAGATTATAAAATAAACAGTTGCAGATTTTATACTTCGAATAACAGAATTTTAAAAAAACGTTTGAAAACAATTTAGATTTGAATTGTTTTATTTTTTAGTTAAAAGACTGAGTAAGTACTCTCGTGTTCTTCAAACCATTGACTTTCGTATGCGATTCTTGAGTCGTTCAAACATTACGTACGAGAACTTACAAGGAATATCAGTCAACTCTAGCTCGTTGCTTTTGATGATGTTTGATATTAAAGTAGAACATTTATAAATATCTTACTGTTTATCCAACGCCTGTTATATATAATATGGACGGATAAAATCTTTTGTTTACGTAGTTTATTGAAAGTTCTTTAAATGATTCGAAATAGAAATTATAGAAATGTAAACCAAACGATCATTTTTATAAATAATGTCACCCGTATTCCTTGAATCGAACCGATAAACATTTATCAATTCTTCAGAATTTCAGAGCTCTAATCGACATCGAAAAATATTTCAGACGAAAGCTTAATGGTTTCAACCGACGATTTAATTTGCAGATATCTCATCGTTAATAAATAAACCGAAACAATTTATTATTTCATACTAAAAAGATATAAAGTTAGTAAAAATACATTAGCCCAAGAGATATTTCAATTTTAACCAACTTTTGACCAACGTTGCGGGCATAAAATTAGTATATTTCCTAAAATAATTGGTAATTGGCATAAATAGGTTAACACTTCTTTCAAGACAATAAGATACCGTATCGATTAATGTCTTAAAAATTATTGTACACAGTTGATCTACAAATAATCAGTCACATGTTTTCTCTGCCTTGATTCTCGTAAAAAATAACTTTAAATCGTGACTCCTCAGTAACCGTTTAACCTTTGTCTAAGATATTTTTCGTTTTTAAATTTTTGTTCAATATACTACAATAAAATGAGGACTACATATGTACATATTACTAAAAGTTAATAAAAGTACTTTAAATAATTCATTTACTTTGAGTAATTTAAATCAATTCTATTCAAATTACATTGATTTGGTATTATCTGAACGTATATTCCAATAGAATATGAAATTAAAAATTTATAAGTTTTGATACTTTCAAATAAATGGTATAACTGTTGATTTCTTAAAAGAAACTCCTTTTATTGTATATAATTTTTGAAATTGAGAAATGTAAAACTTTTTGATTGTGTTCTCTTAATATATACCTAATAGTTGTATTAATAAGGTTAATTTGTTATGGTAAATATTCAAAAGAACCTTGAATATTAAGGACACAAAGAAAACATTTCGTACGAAGCGTATTTCCTTATTTTTAGGCATTTTGATAATCTCGTACTGATCGTATAAACAAATGGGAATTTGTCAATGAAACCTTTAGCCGTATTTTTCATAAAGAAGGCATAACCGAATATTCTCAAATGTTCTAGTTTTCTACCAAAAATCACCAAAAGTGTGCGATGCTAATTGTTAAACGGATCGATCGTCGCACAGATTCGTTGTGTTTATTATATAGTATATATACATATATATATAAACAGTGTGTAATATAATCGGAAATACTGGCATTGGAACGAGACGAATGAGATTTAGCATCAGAATATCTCATTACATATACATAATGTACACATTATACCAAGGACATAAGAAGACTAAAAAAAAATGCTGTAGACTGTTAAACAGAATTCGAATTTCCATCATTGTTGATTTTACCGACTCATTTGTTATACTGTCCGAGTATAACTGGGTTAATCACACGTTAATGCCTATATGTATAGTAGCGTTATTGCTCGTCGCAATTGCTTATCCCATTGTTTGTTAGCTGAAAACAAGGTGAAGTTTAGCACGTACTTATTATCGTCTCTAACGAGTAGTTTCTACTCCGTACGCGCGCGAATTTCACAGTGTTTTCTCAACGAAAATAACGAATAGGTGAACATGATCAAGAAGAGCGATTTTCTACCATCTTCGTTAAGATATACTCATGGGATACTCAACAATGATGTAGAACCGTAGCGATATTTATTTCTGTTTTTGTTAACGAAGACTTGTTGATAAGCAATGTGCCGACTTGCTTCTAGAGTTTCTTTTACTGTAAAAAGATTATGAAAACCGAATTTTTTTAGTTATTGTTACCGTTTACCTCGCCAAACATTAATTGATAATAAAGTATTTATCATTGAATGAACGCAGAGTTGGGCATTCTCCGAATAAACGTTTGTCATTCTGTTCAATATAGAACATCATAACATTCGGTTACTTCGTTTTGCGTGTAAAGTGAAATCAAATGTATTCCAATTCAAACGAAAGACGAGATTTTAATGGAAGATAGAATGAAATAAAGAATAGACATGTGAACGATAAACTATTTTATAAGTCTATTTTCGTAAAAAGAAAAAAGATTAAACTGTTTCAGAAGATAATGCAATTGTGGGAAAATATTTTTAATCGATAGGTGAAATGTTATTTAAAGCACGAATCTATTTCTTCTTTAAGAATAAATCTAGTACATTTATTTATGACTGTTAACCTTTTAATAACGAAAGAAAAGTAAAATTGAGATAATGAAAATTTTACCATAATCAACGTCAATACGATATACTTTATACCAATATGAATACTGTGACACAATTAAGCGAATGAATTATTCATTGAGTTAAGGAGAAAATTAAAAGTTTCTGAATAGTAACAACAGACAAGAATGTCGAGATTATATTCAGCTAGGAAGTTAATAGTTATTTGGAGTCAAAATTGCCCAACTCTGAGTGAACGGAAGTGCTGCCATATTGCGTGAATGATTGTTAAAATAAACGTCGATCGATCAGCCTGTGGATCGAAGGTGATCGCCTGTTTCGTGAAACAGTGAATAATTTGTAACAATTTTATTAAATGAACTAGTAGTTTCGAATTTTGCGAATATGTTTGTTAGTTTTTATTCGTTTCGCATAGAGATATGAGAATAACGTCCGCATTAATAACAATATTTATTATCTACATCGTTTTTTAAATACCTCGAACACCATTTTCAAAAGCACAATTGTCAGACAATTCTCGAAAGATGGTACGATGAAAAAATGTTTATAATATCAATTGGTAATGAAGAACGATGATAAACTCATAATACTACTTGATTCTTATTTACTGTTTACAGATTTTAATAAGTGCTAAATTCTTCTGTTGCTGATACAAGTAATAATATTCTAAAATTGGATTACCATATATTCGAAATTTGTTATTAAGAGTCTGCGAAATATTATGCACTTATGACTACAATTTATAGGTAAAAGACAAAATAGTAGGCCGTTTAAGAAATATATTACACGGTTTTAAGAATAAAATTGCAGTGATGGATAAAAGGTAGTTTAAATATTAACGTATACGATGGCTACCATAATTTGTTACAAACTGAGATTTTATTTTAAAGCAGCAATGAATTATTTTATAAATGTCCACATCGTGTAAAATAATGAAGACGAGAAAACTACAAACAGGGATAGAAAGTTGATAGTCTGTTTAAAACAACGAAACTTACAGGAGACTTACACGAAGTCACTTTAAATTTATTTGAATGTTTAAACATTGGTTATGAAAGTATAGCATTATATTTAAATTTAAAAGAATTGCGTCACATTCATATTTAAAAGATTTTGTTTTAAGTATTTTGAAGTGTTATCAATATAATACTTTCTTTGTTAGTATAAACACTTAACAAATTGTTGACCGGCAATTTTTCTCAGAATTTATCTCACGTCATCGGCTATTACCCATTTTTGTAAGTAATCTAATTCTCAACCTAAATTAAACTTCTAAATTTTACTTTTAAATATTTTAAAAATAATAAACAATCTATTATTATAAAATTTTAACGCAAATTTAATTTAGTCCTTAACCCCCTGACTACGGCAAACTTTGAGACACACCGGCTGTACCATAGGGTAGGAATGCAGTTACGACATACACCGAAAACGGCGAAATTTTGGGTAGAGATGCATTTTTGTGAAAACATATTTCAATAATCAAACAATTGAATTTCACGATATTAAAACAGTATTATTTATTTCTTCGTATTCTGAACCGAATTGCTACTATAAATATGAAAAATTTAATATCAATTTAAAGCTTTTTTCACAATATATCTAATAATCTAATAAAGTGTAATGTAATTCGATACATGGATAAATACATAATCCTAAATCATGTTTCTTACATTCGTAATGCCTCATTTCTTTTGTTATGTTCTCGACACAATACACATTTGCGTCTTGCGTTTTTTTAAAATGCTGTCTTTTTTACGCATGGAAACGGAAAATGCCTTTGAGTCAAGCAAAACGCCTGATTATTAGGATTTCCACCTTTTGAAACTTGTTTCATTAAATGCAAATGAAATTTACTTATGTATTATTTGTTACAACAAAATTATATACGTATTTATATTTAATAAAACTGCGTCAAGCGCTTTTAGATGCCCTCAGTCTCAGGCGACCACAATGGCATAAGCGCCTATAGGCGCTCTTAGTCTCACAAATACAAAGTTTCTGTGCCTGTGACTATTTTTCCTAAAACGTGATCTCTTAGCTGCCTGGAAAGCCTGAAGAGTGGATCATTGTGAGGAGCCATTTTAGAAATACGTAAGGAAGCGACATATACTATGCTGCATTCATTGGAATCTATAGTTATCTATTCCCTAACTACTTTCAGTAGAAATTGTTTGTATCTTAGTTTATGTTGTGACTGATAGTTACAGTAAATTTTGAATGCATCGAATGAAATGCAGTTTATGAGAAGGAAGGCAACAATAATTACACTGTATGCTCTCCGAGAACCCAACGATGCTGATGCGAAAAAAGCGCATCGATCACGACTTTACTCTTAGCCGGTCAGCAATGTTTGGGCATGTTGACACGAGTTAACTCGCGACCGGTCAACAATGTGTTAAGGGAATATATTCACTTAAAATTATCCAAAGATTTTCAGTGGAATTTATATCTGAGGATCGTAGTGGATCTAGAGGATCTTCCTTAAAAATTCGATGCCGGACGTTAATTTCAATAGATTCACAGAAATGAAGAATATTATCGACTGAAGTGTACTGTGCAATTGTAAATATACCTGTAACGAAAAAGACTTTAAACTTTTGAGAAAAGAAATAATCAAATAAGAAAGTTCTATGTCATGCATCGTGGCCAGGATGCTCCAGATCAGACGAACGTTACTAGCATTTGGAAAACCATGCAGTGCTGCAGCTACTAATCCTTAACACTCCAGTAACTCCTCTGAGGCGACACTGATAATTGTCAGACTATTATTCAAAACAATTTTTACATTACAAATGTTTGTAATTGAGAAGTTAGTAAAAATTGAAGTGTTGCCGTACGATTAACAGTAACAAATTGGATATGCACGGAAGGAAATGGACCACGTGCAATGGAATTACGAATTAAAGTTGCTTGGAGTGCAAAGTGTTAATGCTCATGCACTGAAATTTCAATTTTAAACTTGTTTTGTACACCGCTGTGAAATATTACTTGTAACTTCTTGAAATGATTAAAAACAAAGATAAATGCCCGTCCAGTTTCAGTTTCTCGTAATTGGCGCATAAGATTTTTAGTTTGCATAAAGATCCACAGTTTAGTCATTAATATATCATGTCCGGAGGTGATTGCAGCCTCGTAAAGACAATCTATGATCATGAAACGAAGGCTGATGATTCCGGAAGTAGCGTGTTAGTGAGTAATAATGTAACAGTGTACGTGTCGCTTGTCAGGGAGTTCTTTGCGCGACGAAGGTGAAATTACTTGTCTAGACGACTAGCAGAGAGTGGAGAAGGTGTACCAGGTGCACACAGATGCATCTTCCACGTATTTTCGTCCTACTGACAAATACTGGGACTTTCACTCGGATATTGAGCCTGAAAGACTGTAGACAACGAACAGGAACAACAATTACTGTTATTACAATTTCCAGCAAGGCCACTTTATAGCAGACTATCTCCCTTTTACGACGAGAAACTGAATTAGACGACCGTAAAATGTTTCTTTGTCAGCGACCGAAATTACACTGTTGGAAGATTGCGGATTGAAGGAACAATTAGTCAAGAGATAGTGGTATTAAGGATTCCGGGTTCGTTGGATCTAATCGGTTTCAAGTTTGATGTTTGACCGGCGATCTTGCTAGATCAAGGAAAATGTCTATCGATCCATTCGTGCGCGCAAAAAGAACATGTTCGGATCGAATCTACAATGATTTTCAAGCGTTGGATAAAACGGAAAAAGTTTTACACAATTATCCAATCGTTTCGGAATGATATTACTATTTTAATAATTATTTTCGTTACTAATGAATAGAGCGAGGATTTTGATGCTTTTGTGACAAAAATGTGCACATCAAATGCAAAATATAAAAGACATTTAACAAATTTAAAAATGATATTTAATTATCATTTAATTATAATTATTTGTAAAAGAAGTAAATATTTATGTAGCTTTTCCGTTACTCACAGTTGACGCAGAGAATGCTTATTTTGCATAAAAATCTGCTAATAATATTTCAAATCCGTACATCCGTAAAATGAAATTATAATAAATTATGTTAAAGCTTATTAAATTGTTGTTGTGCAGAAATTCGTAAAAGATGTTCAATACATATCCTGGAGCAATCTATTACATCGGTATAGGTATATCGCCTACTCTTGCAATTTAGAAAATTTATAAAATGCATAGAAATGCTGAAATTAGCCTCAGACGAATTCTTGGTATTTAAAAAATCAAATAATAATTGTTAGAAAATAATTCATTGACTGTTTTCACACCAAAGTTAATGGAAAGAGATGGCACTCGATGTGCTATAATTATGAACAAGGATTTCACAAAGTCTTATGATTTTATAAGAGTTTTTCAGTTTTCAGAAGTTGTTACTGTTGACGCAACAAATTTTAAAGAACTTTCTATAATTTTAGGCATTTAAGTGTTACGCGATAATTACGAAAAAAGGGGACCTTTACATTAACAGGCTGATTCGAGTAAAATGTTGATCGTGAGTTTAGTTTGATGATCGATATAGTTTCTTTAACACATTCAGGATTCAGTGTGATTTATCGACAGATTATCTTGTAATTATATTACACGCATATACAAACACCATGATTTATTGGTGAGTCATCTTATCGTGATGAGTAAAATTGAGTACAGAGTATGACTTGTTGCTGAGTTATCCTACGATGACGAAGGAATCATGAAAGTTCTAGATATAATCCACCAGAGGCAATCGTGTTATAATCGTTACAATGTTTAGTGAATTAAACAATACGATCCGCTGGTGGTTATCCTATTATAATTAAGAAAAAAATCTCGTCGGCAGAAAAATTTACTAATGGCCATTTTGTTGTTACGAATGTAGTGTTAGACTAGTTAAGCTGATTTATCGATGGACTTCTCGCAATAATCGACGGAAGCGTTGAAATGAGAAACATCGTTCGCTCGTGGTCATCTCAACCGAATGGAAAAACTTGTAGACAAAAATCACCGATCGGTGATCATGAATTTTACTTTGTTTCATCAAAGAACGTTACGTACCTGGTTACGGACAGGTAGTATAACAATAAAAAAAAACAATTCATTTAATTGTAATTCTAGGAAATATCGACATTGCTGAGTGTCCAATAGATTGACTTGCTATCCTGAATGTGTTAATGTATACACCTTACACGAATTCATATACATGTAACAAATGAAATGAAGAAAAACTAGTAAACGAAAGATGTTACATAGACGCGAACGAGAAAATAAATAAAACAAAACACAGTAGTAACATAATTTTAATCATAAAACAGCCAGGGTGACATACATATCAACTTGCATTGTAATCAACGATGTATCGATGAACCTATATATATAAATATATCATGAAACGTGCTCTAACATATTCTAGATATTTTAGTCTGTAAGATAAGAAAGTAAAGAAACCATGCTAAGTAACAAGAAAACGTTAAACAACTTGTACATATATATACGTGCTATATATACACCCTCGTAAAACGAAAACATAAAAAAAGAAATCGACGAGAAGTCGAAAACAAAATTAGAGGGACACGGTTCAAGCAACTGCCAGTGTCCTCCTAATTTCTCTCACTCTCGCGTGCGTCAATAAGAGAAACAAAAAAAAATAAGAATTAAACCAAAATGGCGCGCAAAAATATGTACGAACGATGGGCTGCCCGAACGCCGAACGTATAAAGGTTCAATCGAGCTGGTTTGAGAATTTTCCGATAAAATTCCAGTGTTACAGGATCGATGATGTTCTCCGCGACTTACTCGCCTGCTTTAAAACTCGAACCTAATGTTGTTGTAACCTTCGTCCTATCTCGCGAGCCTGGGATGCCTACCTATTCGTAGAGTATTATTATGTGTAAAGAAAGAAGGAACCGACTTCAATCCCTAAGTAAGATTATATTCATGTATATGTACTACGAAAGCGTTGTCGCTGTATTGTATCATACGACATAAACTATACGTGTATAATTGAGAAACTGAACGCGATGTTGATTGTAAATGTTAAAAATAAACGGCGTGTAAAAACCAAACGAGTCTCGGAAACTTATTTCAGCCACCTCTCTTCATTGTTTGCCAACCAGATTTCAGATGTCTTTTGTTTTGTTTATAATTAGCCAGTTTATGCAGTTTAGTTTGAATCGTTGATTCCAATAACTGAGCTTGCGTTTCTGTTAATATATTTGAAATACTTTTTGTAGAAATATTTTCTCGTATTTCAGAGTAAAATATAGAAATATTGAAAAATATGTAATATAAAATATAAAAATATATTTTTGTTTTGATGTGCACAAGACTTCATGTTATAACCGCAAAAATGGTTATAAGTTGCAGTCTTGTTCTTATCTGTCAAATAGAATAGAGTGTGAAATAAGAATACGATTCTCGAAATATTACAACTGTCCGTATACTTTTGGACGGTAGCGCATATACAGTGAATTCAAAAAGTATTTAAATTGTGATGATTTCGTAAAAATGTATACTACATATGTCTGGACTCGTTTCAAAGATTCAAGCCTTTACTTTCAGAGAACAGAGTTCTTTTTCTTATATAATATTTTTATATGGCGTGGCACTTTTTTGTTAACATTGTTGCAAACCTAAATGTTTATAAAGATTTGAAAAAATTTTTCTTGTAAAGAGAACTAGCATCGTTACGAAAATAATGTACGACCTTTTTCATTGTTTTATGGAACATGAACGAAGAACAGGTTCGGACACGAAAAGCCCACTTGATATAACTTATATTTGCTACTATAAAAATGGTGGCGCAACTTTTATTCAAATTTCGATAAAATGGCGGAGCAAAAATTGCATATCGTTGTAAAGAGGAGACTTCAATCTGTAAATCGATGATGGTATCGGTCATAAGAAAAGTTATTTGAAATTTTTACCACCATTGGAATGTGTAGCATTTCGAAAATACGCAACTTCGGTTTTTTACCTGGAACATCATGAATACAATTTTTAGAATAAAATGAATAATGGATCGTGAAACTAGACATTTGGCTTTAAAATAAGTTCAAATGTATTGTTGTGAACGTTATTTACGAAATTATCACATTTCGAATAAAAGTAGTTTCTCAAGAACCGAGTATTGACTGTTAAAATATTTTTTAGATACAATAACAACAAAATTAAATTTATTCGATTTTCCTATGACTTTTTCAAAAATACGAATTTGAATGAAAAAGTTTATTCTTCGATTTCTTGTGAAAACGTTTCTGTAATTTCAAGAATCGTAAAAGAAAGCCAAAAAACAAGTAGCACATCCGTAAGTCTAGTGTTCATATTAGGGATATTAACCCCTTGTCGTATGATTTTCTTTGTGGTTACATTAATAAGAACTTCTTTGTCTTCAATCATTTCTCAAAAAGGACATTTTTAATATTATCCGTAAACATAGCTCTCAAAAAAGTGATGAAGAACCTTTATTTCCACAATTGCTACGAAATTCTGAAAGGGTACAGTTGGGTAAGATGGTCAAAAATGCTCTTCAGCCGATTTAAATGACTCCTGTGTTCTTCGATAGGGTACAACTAGAAACCGTTTTATATAAAATTTTTTACGCGAAAAATTTTTTAGATTTATTTTTAATTTTTACCGCTTTTAAATTTTCTATCGCAATAAGTGGTGAAGATATAGAGTAAATTCAATTTAACAGATTTCTACCGAGTTTTTCCTATTTAATTGCATACAAAAATTCTGAAAAAATGTTAACACATCAAGGCTGACAATGTGCATTTTTAAGAATTTTTACCGATTTTTAAATTGAAAAATTCTGGATATAAAAAATGAAGATACCCAAAATATGCAGATTTCGTACAAAAGTAGTAATAGCACTACTACGAAATTTTTGTAGTAAATAATAATTTTATAGTCAAAATAGTGATATCAAAATTTTTTCGTAATTTTTAATTAAGTACGCCATAGTTAAAAATAATAAAAATCAATTTTTCGATGCTTTTTGTCCGGAAAAAGCAATTTGAACTGAAATTGTTCTTTATAGTTTCCATTCTATCGAGATACTATATAATATTAAGCATTTCTACATCCCGATAAACAATGTGCATGTCTAAAAAGAGAGAATTATATTGACGATATATCTGCGTAGAGCGATATATTCAAAAGTACAGACGATGTCAGTGTACCGTTAGTTGATTAACAAATATTAATTTTTTCAGTCCTACATATTAGTTTTTACGGTTATAGAATCGATTCCTGCTACTTTATTGTAATTGTTATCTCAAATTATTAACTGTATTTTATTGTATACTACCAGAAAGTTTCTCGTTTATTGCACTCCCAGTTAAACGCCTTTTCTTTACGCGAACTTCGTTCGTTGCACTTCGTTTGCGCAAGGAGGGAAATTTGTGTAGTTTACAGTAGAAATGGCAATTTCGTGAAGGTGTTGCAAGTTGTGTTGCGACTGTTTCTTTATGCTGTTATACGTTTGCACTAGAGACGCCAGAGTATAGTTTTTACGCTTTTGTCTTCACGAACAAGTGCCTCTTTCGCAATTGTCTCTATGTATTGCAATTGTCTTATCTGCCTATCTCGCAATTGAGGCACGTATCAATCATACGACAGAATACGTGACATCACATTATTCTCAACATGAGGAGAATCGAGCCACGATCAGTGGTAGAAGGGAAAGAATTTTGCATTACGTTATACTACATCGATCACAAATAAGTAAATTGAAAACTAAATTTTTTTCATGGGCCCGTATTAGGGCCTTTCGTTTTCTATGGTATAAGTGCTATGTCCCTTGGCGGGGCCTCTTGGCGGTTAAGGGTTAATAATTGGAACGAACGAATGAAAATGATAGCGTTGGTTGATTTACTCTTTCAGTGTTAACATGTTGGAAGAAAGTTGGTCAAAACCATATTTTTTGAGATATCTCGTAAACCAGAGGTCGAAAAAATTTGAATTTTTCTTTAAATTGTGTGTTTTTCAATGGGAAATGTAGTCGAACAAGAAAATTTTAGCAAAAGTTTTTTGCTTAAACAATAAAGCTATAAACTCCCATAAGTTTCATCAAAATCGGATTTTCGCATGTGAATATGTCTCCTTGTTAGTTCAGTTAGATCGTTATAATAAAAAATTTGAGGCTTTCAAGGCCAAGTATAAATTTTATAATTAACCAGTTAACTATGACGATCTCTTTTCAAAGCGCGCACCTGTGTGTGTCGCGAAAATTAAGAGTTCTAGCCGGAGCACACGGAGATGCATGAATCCATCTGAAATTATTTATACTTTTTATTTGTTCGTTTTATTTCATCTTGACCTGTAAATATACTAGGCATATTGAAATTTACGAGCACATTTTAATTTTCGCTAAATTTACAATTTAAATAGGTAATGGTAACTAAATTTTTCGCATGACGAGTTACACAGTTAACTGGTTTAGAACCATGGGTTCAAGATTCTCTTCAGGTTATGACGGAACAGATCTCATTCGGTCTTCGCGGATTCGTCTCTCGAATACCAGGATAAACAGGTACGTCAGCAAATTATCTAAACGATAAGGAACAATGATTTGAGAAAGGATGTCACCCTCGCTTCGATTAATGCCATGTCGTTAGGTGCGATTTTGAACGTAGCTCTGAGAATAGAAACATTGTATCATTTCATTATTGACAGAGTAGATAGATCATGCAACCCAAAGTTACGCAGTCCACCTCTGACAATAGCAACAAACGGAACATTACCTTTCTACTATACAGGGTGGTCTACGCAATTGTTTCAAGTCATAACTTCGTTATTATTGCATTTACGAAAAAAATACCAAAGGAGAAAGATAAATGGTAAAAAGAGCACTACATCTTTAGGCCTTTAAATTTTTTTTAAATGCAGCAGTGCATGTGCAATTAACAATTGCATCATTTCTTTAAATAGAAATGCATTTTTTTACACAGATCGATTCTTCTGTTCATTCTACGTAAAAATGATTAGGGTACCATGGCAAAAAAATTATTAGATCTCGAGATATTTAAAAAAAATGTCTTTATTGAAGAAAATGCTCAAACGCTTCTCGATTACATTCTAAACATTTCTGATAACGTTTTTTTATTGTTTGCATAACTGCGTTTAAATTATCTGCAGTTATTGCTGCACATTCCAGTATGATTCTTTCTCTCAGATTCTCTACAGAACCTATGGGATTTGAATAAATTCTATCTTTCAAATAACCCCACAGAAAAATGTCAAGGGGACTTAATCAGGTGAACGAGCTGGCCAACGTATTGATGTATTTGTTGCGATAACGTTATTGCAAAACTTATCTTTTAGAAACCGCATGGCCATTTGTGAGTTTTGTGCCGGTGCACAATCTGGTTGAAAGTATTTACAATTTAGCCTGTCTCGGAGAGGAATGTCGTCACGAAAAGATGACAATTCAAATTCCAAAAAGTGCCGATATTTTTCTCCGTTTAGGGCACCATCAATGAAGTATGGACCAATAATATTGGTATTTAAAATCGCACACGATACATTAATAATGTACCTTATTTGGTGATGTATGTTCTTCCTAAGGAATGGATTTCTTCTTGCCCAGGTACGTTCATTATGACGATTAAAAATACCATTGTTGGTGAACGTACATTCATCCGTCCACAAAATCTGCCGCGGGAAATTTTCGTTCATCTGAATTTGGTTTAAAACAAATTGACAAAATTGCATACGTCTTATTGAATCTCCAGCATGTAAGGTATGTCCAACACTAAATCGATACGGATGAAGCTTCTCTGATTTTAAAATTCGTTTCACACTACCGAAGCTTACATTGCATTCTCTCGATATTTCTCGTACAGATGCTTGTTGTTTCCACTGTAAATAAGAGATGTTCACTCTGTTGTTTTCATTTCCTACTACTGGTTTTAGAAATTCTCTTTTAAGTTTGGTAAATGCACCATAGTGTTGCAAACTGTTATTCAATTTAAAAAACAATTGTCGCGATGGTTGTCGACGGTTTGGATATTTTTCTTGGTACAGTCTTGCGGCGGCATTCGTATTTTTGTCACACAACACAAAAGTATCGTACATACCTAGTTTCTCACTGTTAGTAAAATACATTTCCTTGTATTTAGTGAAATACAGTTACACTTTTTCAAATTCTTAGTTTTCGTACTCGAGTTACGATACGTGAATTGCTACTGAATGATGAAATGCTTACTCGTACAAATCAGTTTCTGTTATGATAACAATGTCGAAAGGGTGTTTACCTGTACAACATAGTCGTGAAGTGTTTGAGTATCTTCTTCAATAAAGACATTTTTTGAAAATATCTCGAAATCTAATAATTTTTTTGTCGTGGTACCCCGATAATTTTTTACGTAGAATGAACAGAAGAATCGATCTGTGTAAAAAAATGCATTTCTATTTAAAGAAATGATGCAATTGTTAATTGCACATGCACTGCTGCATCTAAAAAAAAATTAAAGGCCTACAGATGTAGTACTCTTCGAACCATTTATCTTTCTCCTTTGGTATTTTTTCGTAAATGCAATAATAACTGAGTTATGACTTGAAACAGTTGCGTGGACCACCCTGTATATATCGTTGAAGCTTGCCGCTTAAAACTAACAGCGCTCAAACACCGATAATTAGAAATAAGCAAATAGCTAAAACACCATATAAAATTTCGACCTGCTTTCGGTTTCTCTACTTTCGGCGTCGAGGCACATTTGGTATTTTGTAGCGTTTTACGGTCGATAGGTGGCCGGGTGAATTTACCTGGCCTCGGTCGCGCGCTTGTCCCGTCGCACGGAGGGGGTTTTAGGACGCAACACACCCTAACATCAATGAGGATATAGGTTACCACCTGAACTCAATCTGGCACTCCCTCTTTTCATTTTCTTTCAATTGCAAACCTGACAAATTGAAAAATATCTTTCGATTGGTAAGTAATGGACCAGAAGATGACCAAGCTTTATTATATTAAGCAAAACATCATCAAGCACACATCATTATCAGCACGTCTTTCGATCCTGTTCAGTTCTTGAACAACAATTTACAAGTTTCTATCTAGAATCATTTTAGACACCGGATATAATCAGAGCCGAAGCTTTTACACATTTTTACCGTCATATCAGGTATGTACAGTGATCGGTGTTAATAATCGGACACCATGATAGTCGAGAAGTTTTTAATACATATCTCTATTGTTAATGGACTTAACGAATTCGTCGTTTTGTAATGATAAATACACTTATTTTAAATGCTAGAAACAGTTTTTATTTATTTAATTTGTATACTTTTCGCGTGAATCAATATTAAACAAAATAATGCTGAATTTTGACATTGTAAAGATATTCTGACATTTCGCGAATTATAATTTTGTAATTAAAAACGTACATACATTTTAACAAAAGGATATCGATTTTAGTACTTTGTTGGATTACCCTGTTATCTAATTACATGGCTTAATCGTTTAGGCATACTAGAAATAACTTTATTTATTATTAATAATTTATTAATATTTAATAATTTATTTAAATATTCTAGCGGAATACGTGACCATTCTTCACTAAATCGTAATATTAAATCTTCTTTCAACATCATCGGTGATATTCTGATTCGACGATCTAAATAATCCCATAAATTTTCGAGTGGATTTAGATCCGGTAACTTTGGAGAAGGTTGCAATACTTTTGGACAGTTATACAATAAATATTCTTGACCTACACGTGATTTATGTTTCGGATCATTATCTTGATAAAATTTAAAACTGTGGTGAATGTTTATATTAGTGGCGCTTTTTCTTAAATTTTATTGCAAAACATGTAAATATTTATTCTTATCCAGAATTCCATCAATGAAAACTAATTCGTCCATTCCAGCAGCCGAGATACAACCCCAAATTATTACACTTCCTCCGTCATGTTTCAAGGTGGTTCTGAACTTTTTAGTATGAAGCTTTTCATTGACGTTACGCCGTATAAGTTTTGTATCCATCGGACCCAAAAATATTGTACTTGCTTTGATCTGCAAAATTGACATCTTTTCACCATACTCCTTCTTTAGAAATGTATTCTATGGCGAACAGTAATCTTTTCTTTCGATTCACAACGTTAATGTATAGTTTTTGCCGTAGAATTCTGTCATGGTATCTACTTTCATGAAGCATTCGACAGACTGTATTAGAGTGAACTTTCTTTTCGGTTTCTTCAAATAATTCTGCAAACAATTTCGGGGCACTTGAACTAGGAACTTTTTTCACTTTTCTTCTTTTTCTTTCTTTGCCACAAACGTCAAATAGTTTTGGACGACCACACTGAGGAATAGATTCGATTCTATCCTCAAGATTATATCTTCGTATGATGTGATACGATTGTATACAGCAAAAACTTCTCGAGTATCATGGTGTCTGAATATTAATGCGGACCACTGTGAATATATTACCGGAATTGTTGTATAGAAACTACACGTTCATTCGATGAAAATGATAGAAAATATTATATTTGAAGTATTGCCCATCGGTAACTATACATGTTTCCCATTTTTCTGACAATTTGTGGATGCCACACAAAACAACTGTTCCTCTCTGAAGCAGTATGACATTGTGCTGCCTTTTAATCTCATTTTCCTATTTTCTGGATTCTTCCCATGGCTTTTAAACGTACGGAGACGACTTCTCGTGTCACCTTTAATTGATCCGCGAGTCGTTGTTGCTGTTCGGCGTCTTGACAGGGCTCGGCAGCGATAGCGAACCGTAGTCTGACGTCCGTCTCACAACAGTTGTAAATTGTCGTGAGTAGTAAGAGAGGCGTAAAGAAACAACCGTACACAGCTTGAGTTACACTTATGGACTTTAATAATATATTTACACTCCTGACTAGACCTTTACACTATGTTCAAATGTTGCCTGTAACTTAATACTTCTGATTTTAAACTATGTATAACCAGCGTCGCAACGCGTGGTTGAATCAAACAGCGCTTATCGCGTAAACGTAAAAACAGCAGTGCGAGCCTCGCGCTGCACAAGTATTTATATTCATTTCTTGATGGGGTGGAAACATCCACCACCAATGAGCACGTACAAATCTATCGCGTGGTCTTAGCATACCGCCCACCCTGCACTGGTGGGGTGAGCCTAGTACCGAATTTTCTACAAGACGGTACATCTCAGGTACCGTCTCGAGGATGGTCGCGCGCTCGCTGATTTTCACCAAGACGGTACTGTCCCAGGTATCGTCCCGAGGGTGGCCGCGCGCTCGCTGTGTCCGGTGATGCACATCTGTAGGTTTATGGTACGGCAATTGCTATTGAGTATGAAGTCGGCGACTCGGCCGCGCACGTGTCCGCCGAGGACAACCCTAATAAATGTGCCTTTCGAATTTTGGTAAATACTGCCTAGCACGTCTGGCAGTCACTTGAATAGGTCCTCAAAAATAGCGGAACGTCGGCGCTCGTACCATAAACCTCTTCGTTAATTAAAGTATTCTTAAGACGTTGTCGCGTCTTAACAGTTGCATTTGAGCGTCATCCTCATCCAACGATGCTTGCAATTGGCTGCTTTCAAACTTTTTCGGTGGCCTTCCACATTTTTCGAATTTTTTGAATTTTTAAAACCACTCAAAGCATTGTGATTTACCAAGAGCATGCTCACCGTAAGCTTCGACAATCTTTCGATTCGATTCTAGAGCAGTTATCTTCAAAGGGTAACAGAAAATTAAGGTTGTCCGTAAATTGTAGGTATCAGGCACAAAATTCGACATGTTCAACGCTATTAAAACAAATGCCGTTGTACGAAATGGTTGTCAATTGAACATCTTTATCACATGTCAAAACGAGAAAATAGCATCAATGACGCGTTTGACAGTATCTACGTTGACACTTAGCGTCACGAATGGGCAAATTTCGGTTCCTCCATGAGCAATATCCTAAGATCAGAGGCGCGCGAGGATCTTTTGCTGCTACCTACTCTACGAAGCCATAGTCGCCGCTGATTGGTGCATTAGTCGTACCCAAATATTGTCTAAATATCGTACATTTTCTGCACCCAAGTCATTCTAAATTCAACCGTAAACGACCCTGTAACTAATCGCCGTCATTTTGTAAAGAACCGCTGAGACACCTTGTCTGTAAACACCAACGATACTTTATACCACGAAACGCTGTCAATTCAACAATAAAATGAAGTTATCGTTGCCACACCAGCGCATCACTTCATTCTACACGCATTCAAGTAATCCGCGGCAATCGCGTTCGTGGATTTGACGCAACAGTTTGTTGACAGATCCCCCTGATGAAGCTAACTGCAATGTTGGCGAAACGTTGGGAGAATGATTCCACAAGGACGCGGCTTACACCCGAAAGCCTCCCACAGAAACAACTATATGATGCCAGGCCGTGGAAGTCCGAAATCTCTGATTAACAGCGACAGTAACAATAATGGCATTGGCAATAATTAGAAGTGGAGAGGAGTGATAGAATGTAACATTGCCCGGAAGTTTTTATTAGAAACTAGGTCGTCGATCTTGTTTCCGAAGGGTACGTCACAGGACGATATTGGAAGGTTTAACCTAAACTTGATATTGGTTACGGGAGAATCTGTCACTTTTCGGTAACAGTAAAGCTCAATTTAGGATCAGGAAAGTAGAGAATATACGGGGTGAGTCACCAAACGTTGGCACCTCAAATATCTTTGTTATTTCTAAAGATACATAAAATATGGTAAGGACAAAGTTGAATGGTACAATGGGGCTGACACAATGCTATAAAAAAATTTTGTTTTCATGTCGTTTTTTTTAGAGATATCAAGGTCACCTTGACTTTTTTAAATGGAACCACCCTTTTTTAAACACCTACAATGATAGTCCTTTTCATTAGGAATTCAGTGACTATATTAATCCAAGGTCATTCAAGGTGAAGGACGGAAAAAACGTATAAGATTTAGAATATGAAAGCAGAATACGTTTATCATGGTTGAGATTTGTAGTAAATAGTAAGTATACTATGGTCGTAGTTAAAGTAAACATACTAAGGTCCTTCAATGTTACTGTTATTCAGCATTCTTATTTACTATCTGTTAAGGCGTCGTTCACTGTACTTGAACGATTCCTCTGAATATTGCACTTGGTGCCTATTGACTTCGAAGGACCACCCACTGATGTGGGAATGAATGACTCTGAATATGCAGGACTCCCACTGATGGGATTGAACGAGAGCCTGAACTCGTGAGAGACGATCGACTTGTAGGGTTTAGTTGAAGTTTATTCTGCGTTTCTGTACTGTACAAGCTGTGTAATCGAATCGAATCTGTATGGATACATTTTGCTGCTTATATACTATTTTCGTGACCAAGTATTGGCCAATGGTGGTGTTGGATTTTCGTTCTTTGTTTCGAGCGTTTAGGGGTAGTGGGAGCGTGGGTTTTCCCGGTCGGTGGTGACGTCGGCTCGGCGACGGGTGTCGGCAGGTAAATCGTGAACGATCGAATCTGTTTAGACTATCTTGTCTTAACACTATCAGTATGTTTCAAAACGCGATTCCGCTATGTCTTATTCAATGACTGAAAAGTGTGATATGATCACGATTTACTGTGAATGTAGACAAAATGCAGTGCAGGCCCGATTACTTTATGAAGAAAGGTACCCCGAGCGAAACACTCCTTCTAGACAGACTTTTATTAATACGTACAGGTTGTTTCGAAGTTCTGGAGGTGTACATGCAAGACAGTACAAACGCAAGAATCCTACGACCAATGAAGACAATGAAATTAATATTTTAGCAGCTATAGCTGTCAATCCTCACGCGGGTACGAGAAAAATTTTCCGGGAAGTAGGCATAAGTCAAAGTAGCGTAATACGAATTCTGGCCCGACATAAATTTCATCCGTTCCACATATTGCTCCATCAAGAATTGCACCGGAATGATTTTCAAAATAGAATTAACTTTTGTCAGTAGGGATTGCTTCAAAATCATTCATTTTTTTCTAATGTTTTGTTTACGGATGAAGCAACATTTATTAATCATAGCTCAATTAATCTACGGAACGCCCATTATTGGTCTGTGAATAATCCGCACTGGCTGCGAGAAATTGATCATTAAAGACCATGGAGCGTAAACGTGTGGTGTGATATTTTGAACGACAGAGTAATTGGACCATATTTCGTTAACGGAATGATCACAGGACAGAAATACGCTGAATTTTTGCAAGAAGATCTGCCAATTTTGTTAGAAGATGTCCCTTTACAAAATCGCTATGATATGTGGTACCAACATGACGGTTGTCCTGCTCATTATGCACGAGTAGCTAGAGAAACGTTGGAATCACGATTTCCAAACCGATGGATTGGACGAGGCGGAACTGTTTCATGGCCAGCACGTTCGCCTGATTTAAATCCACTGGATTCCTTTTTATGGGGTCTGCTAAAAGAGACCGTGTACATGGATGCTCCAACAACAGTTGAAGATATGCGTCAGTGTATCATCACAGCATGTACAAATATCACCTCGGATGTACTTATCAGAGTTCAACATTCCTTCAGAGCTCGTTTACATCAATGTATCGACGTAGATGGCCATCATTTCGAACATTTATAAAATACAGGTATTCTACTTCCATATTTTAGTTGTATACGTTTTTTCTGTCCTGGACCTTCAATGACCTTGGAATAATATAGTCAAGAAATTCCTAATGAAAGGGACTATCATTGTAGGTGTTTAAAAAAGGGTGGTTCCATTTAGAAAAAGTCAAGGTGACCTTGATATCTCTAAAAAAAAAACGACATGAAAACAAAATTTTTTATAGCATCGTGTCAGCCCCATTGTACCATTCAACTTTGTCCTTACCATATTTTACGTATCATTAGAAACAACAAAGATATTTGAGGTGCAAACGTTTGGTGACTCACTCTGTATATTTTATTACACCGATGTTAAAGAGGATTGTATTCCTTGCCTAATAAATGTTTGATAGATTTTAGGAAAAATAATCTCTCTCTCGTAGGGTATGTGAGCGTCGTTTTTGTAAGTTGTATTTCTCGAATGCCGAAGGTATGGATTACAGATATTTGTATTATTCGAATACGATTTAGACTATTGGGTCGTGAGTATAGTGTTGTCAATGTTGACAGGGAAGACGAACGTGGAAGTTGAAGTTGACGAACCTAGGTAGAGTGATATCAGATTATTAAACACAAGATTGTTGTGTTTACTCGACTCGTCGCGTATTGCCGGTGAGAATGTGGTCAGTACCGACAAGGCTTGCCGAGGTTGTAAATCTCGGCATCGACTTGAATCGCACCGCGAGATGTGAATTTTTTCCTACAACCCGTTACGGAGATAAGGAATAATTTTTGATGTAGTGGATTCAGCGACAAAACCATAGAATTAACGAATTAATCTATATTTGGCAAACACTAAACTAGTACGATTGTTTTCTCGCGTTTCGTTTTTCGTTTCTTGATTACGCGGTCCCTACGATTCGTTTTAAAAGGTAGGGATAGTAGACACTGAGTTGATAAACCGTGAAACAAGATTATCAACGTCAACAAAACTTTAACAAACTTTAATGAACGAATGGATGTACGATATGTACCAATGGATGTATGTAACGAGTATGATGTGTGCGTCGGATCTGGTTGCTTTGAGTGGAGTCTTTAGAATGCCAGATGAAGTGTGTGTTGACGAAAAGGTAAGTTCGGTGTGGGCGTGAATGAAGTAACCAGACATGCGGATTCGTTGACTGCATATTTTTCGGTATAAGTGAGGGAAATGGTAAGATTGACGGGTTAGTTCATTAGTTCGCGTGGAAGGGAAAATAACCGCCCCAAACTAACGGTCATTCTCAGGTATACTTCATACTTGAGGATAACGCACCCGGAAAATCCGCGTGTCTCGAGAATTACCCGTAGCAGGCAATAACCCGAAAAGACGCCTCGACTTGGACAAAGTATTTAAAAGAAGAATAGATTGTTCAAGGCGCGGAAAAAGCTCGACTTCTGGCCGACAGCCGTGGGTCACAACGAAATAATGATATTTAACGTACAAAGAGTAATCATCGCAATTGTCAGCTACGGAGGAATCGTCATTGTCTCGAATTTTGGGATCCAACATCTGCATACCAGATGGGGTCATTTGGCAGTTCTAAAAATTCTATATGGATTGAGGGCTTTTATGATGGTTCCTTCTTTCTCATGCGGAATATCGATTAAGCGTTACGATGCGTGAATGACTGTGGTGAGAGTGTGCGCGTTTACAGAGTATCGGGTGGATTTCGTTGTTTCCACATCTCGTGAGAACGGATAGTCCGGAGTCTTTTGGTAGATGTGTTTGCTGAAGGCTGCTGAATAAAACTGACTATCGCGATGGCTGAAGACGATCGCGAAACCTCCGATTTTTCTAATTGCTCGTTGGTTGGTTCCTTCGCTTTTTAAGTTACCCATCAGCGAGCCTAATGCGAGCCCCGACACTCTTCTTTGCGCCTTCCGCGCGCTCGCGTCGGGAGGGGTGTTGCGGTGCTTATGGGGGTGCTGACATTTGTCACCGTTGCCGAAATTCCTCCAGGTTGTTGACCGTTCGGGATCTTCACCGTTACAAACACATGGCGAACTACCCGTCGGAATTTCCCGGTTTATGGCACGGCCATGGCTATTCAAAGGCGCAAGAAGCGAACCTCTAATGCTCATCGAACCTGAGGTATAAATCGCTTTCTTTCGACAGGAAGTATTGTGACTCCAAACCCATGTTAATTGCAACCTGAAATTCTTTAATTTAAAAAATAATCTTCGGTGCATGTACGCGCCATAACCAGACTGTCGATGGTCGGCCTCAAACAACCTTTATACAGTTGTTTTATAAATTATTCCATGTACTATTAACTGTCCCATTATATTAGGTTGGGGAAAAAGTAATCCATTATTTTTTCGGTAGATGGCTGTAGTCATCGATATCTCGTAGAGTATCGATCAAACAATTTCAGATTTATGCTCGTTGGAAAGGTGACATTTCGCATTAAAAAATTATTTTGCTGTTTTTTGTTTGGTTCATTCAGTTGTGAGTTACAGGGTGTTAAAAATGGAAGTCAAGACAGAGAAAATTCGGTATATTTTAGTTTTTCTTTGATAAAGGCGAAAATGCAAGCCAGACGGCTGAAATTGTGAATGGTGTTTATGGTGCCGGTACTGTAACAGCCAATTACGTGCAATTTTAGTTTTGGCAATGCCGTTCAGCTATTTTTGACGTTAAAGATGTACCTCGCACAGGTAGACCCGTCGTCGAAAATGTCGATAAAATCACAGAAATAATCGAAATTGACCGACATGTTAGCAGCCGTAGCATCGCCCAGGAGCTAAAGGTCGACCATAAAACAGTTTTAAACCATTTGCACAAAGCTAGATTAAAAAAGAAGCTCGATGTTGGGTACCACACCAATTAACACAAAGAAACATGATGGATCGAATTTCCATTTGAGAAGCTTTGGCCAAACGGAATGAAATTGACCCATTTCTTAAACGGATGGTGACTGGGGATGAGAAATGGGTCACATACCACAACATTGTGCGAAAACGATCGTGGTCAAAGCACGGTGAAGCAGCTCAAACGGTGGCTAAACCAGGACTAACGGCCAAAAAGGTTCTGCTGTGTATTTGGTGGGACTGGAAAGGAATAATTTATTATGAGTTGCTTCCATATGGTCAAACACTAAATTCGGATCTCTACTGTTTACAACTGGACCATTTGAAGCTAGCGATTGAACAAAAACGGTCAGAATTGGCCAACAGGAGAGGTGTTGTGTTCCATCGGGACAACACCAGGCCACACACGTCTATAGTGATTTGCCAGATACTCCGGGAGCTTGGTTGGGAAGTTTTGATGCATCCACCATATAGTCCGGACCTGGCACCAAGCGATTATCATGTTTTTCTTTCATTGCAAAACTTCCTTGGTGATAAGAAATTGGTATTAAGAGAAGATTGTGAAAATCGATTACTAGAGTTCTTCGCCAATAGGGACCAAGACTTATATGAGAGAGGCATTATGAAGCTACCTTTAAAATGGGAACAAATTATCGAACAAAACGCTGCATATTTGATCCAAATCGGACAATCCGAATCATGTTAAATAAAGTCTTGAAGTTCGCGTAAAAGTAATGGATTTCTTTTTCCCCAACCTAATATTTGCGAGAGAAATTATGTCACTAATTGATAGGATTTGTAAAAATATGCAAAAATTGTCTTGTATAGTGATGGGTACTCTGAGATACATAATGGAGGAAAATAATCGTAGTTACAGTAGCATAGATAACGCGTGGAAACGAAGGGGAGGGGAAATAAATACTAATTGGAGAAGGGAGATAAGAAATGTGTTATGGGAGCGAAAGGAGGAATGTTTCGAGATATGATGTATAGATACAGGGAAAGGACAAGATGAATGATACAGAAGGGATAACTGATAAAGTGAAAGGGCGCAGCCCAATGATTAGATTAGCCAGGAGGGCCGAAAAAGGGGGAAGAATAGGCGAAGGAAGAGGATTAATGTGGGAATAAGGGAAGGATGAATACACAAACGAAGAATGGAATGGTAAATGTATCGAAAAGTTATATATATATAGAGTGTATCTCTTAAGTCATGCAACCATTCTTAAGGCGTTCCTGGAAGAGCAATTAGAAAATGTTTCAGACAAAAGATCAGTACTTGGTGGGCTACATGTTAGCATATTCTTAAATCTCAAAAAATGCTGTTTTACATAAAAAATCAAGGTCATCTCGAATTTTTTAAATGGTACCATATATGTTTTTCACATTGTATGCCGTCGAGACATATCAAACCCAAGGCATTTTTTCTGACCTAGAATATTTTCATTTGACACGATATGTTTCATCTTATGCATATGAAGTTCTTTTACTATTTCTCATCCTTGAAACAATTCAATTTTTACGAATTTCTTCGATAAAAGCATAACGATGTAAAAATTGTTTTAAACAGTACTGCGGTTATTTTTAGTGGTTCCTCAGAGTCACCATTCGAGTGCAAAGGGTTAAATTAAACGTAATTTTTATGAAAAATGATGCGTATAATATAACGCATCTTTTTGAATTAGAGAATTTACTTATTCTGAAATATCAAATCATTGAATATTAAGCTACGTCCAAAGCAATATTGCCAATAAGTTAATTAGATTGATAATGTGATGACTTACTTAACTGAACTTAATAAAGTGTTTATAAAAGTTGTTTATAAAAAGTTTACTTACCTATTCACTTGGTTAGCTGTTGTTATACATTATATGCTAATCATAGAGATTGTAACATCTGAACTCTATATTTTACTACTTTTTAGTTACTTTTCCATCATAAGATTCCGCACCAGTTTAATGTAAAAGTAATACAAGTAAATATTTGTTGGTCTGGTTTAACGCCACATTGCAATGGTTTAATCGCCAATAAAAACAAATTTTTTCGAAACATTCATAGAACTTTTGTTCAAGTTCTTATTATACTGTGATTAACTTTTTTGTCTTGGATTAAATGAATCGTATAAGAATGTAGTTTAGTTTGAGAACATTCAAGAAATTCATAAATAAATCATACTTTTATATAATTCACGCTAAAGTGAATTCATAACTATACTTGGGAACCACTAGGTTGAAAGTGTAAGTATGAGAAAAATTTATTTACTTTATATTTGTAGATTAGATGATCAAATTTTAATAACTGTTTAACTCGAATGTTACTCTAATGAAAACGAAATTCAAATTTCAGGATTGAAATATTTCTCTACTTCAAGGAATACGAAACTATTAAGTCGAATCTCTTCGATACTCTTCTGAAGATAAGGGACAGTAACAATTTATGAAGTAGTAAATAACAACATTCTACTAGTAACAGAGGTAGACTTTCTGTAGGTGTTATACATAATACAATTGTTTATTGTTTTAAGGGCAAAATATGCACGCAATCCTTTTTGTCTCAATTGAGTAACACTTACGATTAGAAATGATAATTACATTGTCGGGATTTAAAGTTCACAGATGGTTTTCTAAGTTCTGTATCTGTTTAGCTACCATTTAGTTCTAGTTATTAGTGCGACCGGAAAGTAATGTTTCTTTTTTACATTTTTCTTTTTGTGTACTTTATAAATGACAAATGAATATCGACATGCGCAGAAACGACATTACTTTCCGGTCGCTCTGATATATTTATTGAAATAAATAATTATTGTAAATATACGGACTATACAGTGCAATGTCTCTGAATATAATTATGTTCGTTAAAGATAATTATTTTCTACAACCGAATGAATGAATTTTATAATGAATGTACTTTGATTTTAGTATATGTAGGTTATTCCTTTTCCTTGTCTTGTAATAAATACAGGTTCAACGGTTTGATGGCTTATAAAACAATGTCATCATAAAAATTTATTTTGAATATTTTATTTAACCCTTTGCA
>CM052089.1:3092714-3104025 GCA_028453745.1 Agapostemon virescens
TGCAAAGGGTTAATACTTTGTTCTTAATTACAGTTAATTTATTTTCAGTTATCGTGTTTACTTGACATCGTTATAATGTCGGCGTTATACTTTCCATTCAAAGTTTAATAACTTAGCCAAACATAATCGTACAGCGATTCATTTAATAAATGAAATTCCGATTTGTAATTCTATATTATTTGCGTTCATTAACAAATATTTTTAACATCTGTAAACCATTTAGTTTGGTAAAATTTTTATAACAAAACAGGATGTTCACTTTCTCAGCCTGTTTTATTGCGTAAAAAACTTGTTTAAGAAAAATGAATGACGAATTTCGAAAGTAGAAAGATGAAGCACTGAAATGAGACTAGACTAAACCTCCTACGACGTCTTTTTGTGAAGTTACAATACTTTATGTGTATCTAATGCAATACTTATGTGTATATATTATTGTATATAATACAATACAATACTTTATGTGTGTATAATAATAATACTATATGTATTTATAGCAAAACGGAATGGTTTTAAATAATTAACTAATTCACACAAATATAGGAGATCAGGAAAAGGAATTTTATGTAGATCAAAGTACACTCTAAGAGTTCTAAAAAATAATTATCTTTAACAAATCATCCTTATGTTCAGATAAACTTTCAAAAATTTCCTTCAGTCTATAATTATTCACGGTATTGTATTCTATAACAATTATGCAAGGTATTGCTATTTTATTACTACTTTAAAAAATATTAAAGACATTAAAAACAGGTAATCTGAGTAAGTGAGTTATTTTTGAAGGTGGAAGAAATTGCATCGGATCAAATATTTGAGCCGTTTATTTTGAAAGTGGCTTAAGTCCATTTATGCTCGAATCGAGATATTGAAGGGTTTGCGTTGAATTAAATTTAAAAATATGGGTAACAGATAACATAATAGGATAATGTTTTTGGGTTTCTAAAGGTGTCAAATTTATCATCCCAATTAGCGTAATTAACATTATTGAAGAAATAATATGTTTTTGATGGCTATGAATGGACTTACGCCATTTTCATAATCAATGAAACGCCGTTTTCAATTCTTAGGAAAGCACAAGTCCATAGGAAAAGTAAATTTCCCTTGAAATTAAAATAAATGTATACATTTTTATGTTATAAAATCAAAAAAATATTCAACTTTCATTCTTTGTTAAATAATTTTTACATTACAATTAATATAGTTTTATAAATTATTATTCAGTCTTCTCCAGATTGTGTACGTGAGAGGGATTTAAAATAACTGTGGTGTGCAGGTAGTATATATGTAATGTAATAAATCCATTAAGTCCTTATATTTTAGGTTTGTGAGTGGTGTCGTTTTTTTATATAGTGATGCCACCTGGATATTATTAAAGTTTTTCGGTCTTTCCCGTTACGGTAGTAAATCCAATGTTTTGAATGATGCATCCTAGTTCATTGTCGTTTCATAGAATAACTTATATGAATCGCTTCTAAAAAATCTCATCCAACATACTTTAAACCAATTTACTCTTTCACCGTCAGTATTTTTTAACCTTTCAAAAATTGCATATTCTGTAAACAGGCACTGTTCCATTGTTTAAAACAAAGTCATTGCACATTGATAATTCAACTGTTACATAAAGCTGGGATCTCATAAAATTTTATTGCATAATTATTTTCTATATCCATTTGAAACTCTCACAATGGGACTTACGCCACTTTCAAAATAAACTTTTTCATCGCTTCATCAACCAGCAAATTTTCGTATTACAAAATCTTAACGATTTTAAATATATTAGTAACAAGTTGCCTCAGAATGAAAAGATCTTGTAAAAATGTAACTATTATGGTAGCTGACTCGATTTTTTTTTTAAAACGGACTTACGTCACTTTCAAAATAAAAGGCTCATTTATTTAATGTCGAGAACTCATAATCTGATTTTACTAATCTTTTTTAACGCTAAAACTACCAAACCAATCATTTTGACTGGTCTCTAGCTTTTTCTTTCGCAATTATTGAAGTTATAAAAACGTTTTCATCAGAAACTTTTGGATGTACTTCTTTAATAACGTACATGTTACAATAAGAATTATGTAAAGTTTTCATAGGTGTAGTCTCGTTATTATTACAAAGCAATGTATATCGTTGGATTTATTGTTCGGTAGTTCTAGTGTTAAAAGAATATTGTATTTTTTTCTGAAAAAGCAATAAGGTAGGAAAAGGGACAACAATTGTTCTATGAAATTGTCTGGTGGTGACACGTTTGAAGCAGGAATCGACGAATAGGTCAGAATATACGATTTTCTACTTGAGGGATATCGACGTAAGGTCCTCGTCAATATACGTTTTTTAGTTGGCTTACAACAGAAATAGAAAAAGCTCTTACTTATTCATACCTTCCCGGTGTATGAGTTGGGAGAATCAATAAATCGACCGGTTGCCGACGTTGTCCAACTAACCTTACTCCCAGCCGCCACCGTCTTACTTATACACGACAATTCTAAATTAGTACCACAAAGTTTTACATATACCTAGTACATACCGCAACTGTCCAAAGACTCACTTCACCATGCTTATGAAGTCTTATCGATTAGTTTGTTTCCAATGTCGACTATGTTTATGTTTGTTTTCAATAAAATGGCGCAGTTACATATGAAAAAGTCACGTGCAGATTTCACGTTTATCAGTATAACGATTAAAGTGTGGATTTTTGTGCAGAATAAAAATGTTTTGAGTCCATCGTGAGAAGTGGCTAGATGAGATGTACAGCCCCTAGCAGAATGTTTTCGGTTAGAGAAACGTAAGAAAATATTCATGTTTCAAAGCAATATAAGATATTACTATACAGGGTGAGGCAGTAACTATTGCTACCTACAATAACTCTAAAAGTATGATAGTAGCAGAAAAGTTTCTGAAACAAAAGATGCATGGGACAACAAAGGTTGCAATATGGGGTTGGTCTTTTTTTCCTAGGTGGAATCGCTACAGAGATGTGAAGGTCACCTTTGTTTTTTAAATAAAATGCTATGTTTTGGTAAGTGTTTTCTGATAGCGATTATTGAGACGAATCCAACAAACCGATATGCTTCTTATTTACGGAAAATACCGGCAAAATTGAGTGAGAGCTTATACGCTGAAAGATATCCTCAAAATTTTCACCTTACATGCCGTGCATTTAAATATTTGTATGATAAAATGAAAACAACTTGATCCTTAGCCTATCAGAAAAAGTACCGGCAAAAGTCAATAACTAATGAAGAAACGGAAATTGATATTCTTGCCATTATGATTCGAGATCCTTGTGTTAGTTGGCATCAAATCGAAAGGGAATCTGGCGTAAGCCAAAGAAGTGTGCTTCGTGTTGCAATGCAAGTTTATTTCGCCTTTTTCGTCATAAATAACCTTTGCTGACCTTCAATGACTTTAATGTTTCAATAACCGCTATTATAAAACAGGTACTAAAACATAGCATTCTATTTAAAAAAACAAAGGTGACCTTCATATCTCTGCAGCGACTCCACCTAGCAAAACAAGATTAACGCTATATTACAGCCCACATTGTCCCAAAGTTTCGAAAACTTTTCTGCTACTATCATACTTTCGAAGTTATTGTAGGTGGTAATAGTTACTGCCTCGCCCTGTATTAAGATAAACCTAATGATAAATTAAAGGGGACTTGCTACAGAGTAGGCGACAACAAAATAACATAAGTTTTCATTTGTCGTGAGGTGGTACTGGACTTTGGATACGACTGGGAATAGTTCACCGAGAACTCACAAAGTTTAACCACACTTTGTACAACGGACACGAAGTTTATTTGACTAAATGAACGAATACAATTGCCTAGAAAGTCAAATGGTTGGCGCGGGCAAGTATGGAAAAACAAGATGGCGGAACACGCGTAAAAACGGAGACATGACTGTCGTGGACGTAGCACAGGCGAGTCAGAACGAAAACAGGCCTTCCGACACGTTCGGAGGGATTTTAATCCACCTCCGAAAAGGACAGAGTGTGATTCGAAGGGAGGTAGGAAGCATTCGTGTTCGCGAAAAATCTTTTCCTGTAAACGGGTCCTTGGCCGTAGAAATAAAAAGTTTGACGTGTAAAAAATGTGAGGCCCATTAACAATTACAAAATATTTTTATTCTTGTAGTAATATACAACCATCACGGTTATACATGTTAAATTGGAAGTGCCTTTGACAACGTAAATAGTACTTGTGAAAGATTTGTCGCCGACGTTAGTTAAATGGCCGTCACAAAAGTATTCGAACGACAAAACATAAACAAAACAATCCTTAAATTCGACAAATTATAAACATTGGTTCCTTCGGTTGATGTTATACACTTCACTTGTTCAGTACAGCAAGTGTTAACAAGAGTTATTAATAATGCATTTGTGTTAATAATGTATGCAAGAAAGTCCGAAACTAGCATCACTGATAGAAAACTGATAACGTAGTGGCACAATGAAGGCAAGAACTATGGCGAAATAGTAAAGGTCTTAGGAAGAAGAAAATCTACTATTTACTACATGGTAAAAAGATTAAAAACAACTGGAGTTTTTCAAGATGAAGCCGGTTCTGGTCAATCCAAGAAATTAACGAAAAAGGAAAAGAATGTAATTGTGCGTGAAATAAAAAAAGACACAACAATTTCGGCCCCAAAACTTGGTACACTAGTCGCTGAGAGCTTTGGGAAACAAGTTCATCCCGAACTTTGTCGAAGAATCCTCTGTGAAAACAATTTTCATGATCGTATTCTCCGAGAGAAACAATTTATTAGCAAAATCAACATGGAGAAGTATATGAGCAAGGGGAAGAACTTTTGGAAACGCATTATCTTTTTGGACGAAAGTAAATTTAACATATTTGGCTCCGATGGATATCATAAAATTTAGAGAAAACCAAGCAGAGAGATGAACCCTAAAATCTACATCCAACCATGGAAGACGGAGATGGATCCGTAATGGTGTGGGAGTGTCTGGTAGCTGACAGTATTGGAAACCTTGTTATTGTTATTATTGATGAAATATTAGATAAATATAAGTATATGCAGATATTAAAAGATAATTTAAAATAAAGTGCGGAAAAATTAAGGCTAGTTGGTAATTTTCATTTTCAGCAGGATAGTGATCCTAAACATATCGCAGATATTGTTAAACAATGAATCATTTATAATGTACCCCACATTTTAGAAACACCTCCACAATTTCCGGATATCAATTCCATTGAATCTTTATGAACAGAAATTAGCAGACAACTTAGTAAATATTATATTATTTCCAAGGAAGGGTTAAAAACAAAAGTTGTAGATGTTTGGAATAATATAGAAAAAGAAATGACTGAAAATTTGGTTGACAGCATGCAACGACGTTAGCAAGCCATAATAAATGCTCCTGGTGGATCGACAAAATATTAAAACTATACTTTTATATTAACAATAAATTACTCATTTAATTGTTTGAACGCTTTTGTGGCGTCTGTTTAGCCTATATTGACAACAAATCTGTCATAAATATTATTAACATTACCGAAGACACTTTCAATTTAACATATACACCGTGCTACTTGTATGTTATTACGCGAATAAGTATATTTTGTAATTGTTAATGTCACTCGCATTTTTTACGCATCAAACTTTTCATTTGAAAACGTTTAAACACTTTCATAACTCATTGTACGTACACTCCGCGACAGAAAGATGGCACACTACGAAAATTCAATGTTTTCATCATTTAGACATAATAAATCTAGTCTTTCAACAAAAAATAACAAAAAATTGGTGCGACAAAATGATGGCACATATACAAAAAAATACGTGATTTACGTACATAAAATATATAACATTATGTTTAATACTTTGTGTGGCCTCCCTTATTTTCCAGAACAGACAACATACGTTTCGAAAGTGACTTATGTAGTTTTTTAATATATTTTGGCCGTATTTTTGTCCATGTTTCTTCTACGCATGTTTTTAATTCTGCAAGGCTTTGGAATTATCTTCCGCCTTTGTAAACATGCCTTGCTAGTTGGGCCCAACAATTTGCAATGACGTTGAGATGTGGCGATCTCGCTGGCCACGTTAAAACACTAATTTTATTTTGTTCAATGTATTCCTTAACGCATTTTGCAGTATGCACACTTGCATTATCCTGTTCAAATATAAAATTTTCCCCGGAAATTGTCTGTCTGAATTTAGATAATTGCTGGTCTACCAAATCTATATAAATCTTGCTATTCATAGTTTTCTTTATAAACTTTATCTCAGTAACTCCTCGATACCCAATTCCGGCCCAAAGCATTACTCCTCCGCCACCCATGTGTCTGCGGCTTAATATTCTTTGTTCTTTACGCAGGTCGTGAAAATAATGTGCGAAACCATCCGGCCCATCTAGATTAAACCTTTTTTCGTCACTAAAAATAACACGACGCCACTTTTTTCTCCAATGTATATATTCTTGTGCAAATTTCAGACGCTCTGATTTATGCTGAGCGGTTAAAGGTGGTTTTTTTCTCAACTTCATTCGAACTAAGTGCGGACATTCTTTTATTATCCTTTGCACATTTCGTATATTTGTATGTACGCCAGCTGCTTTATCAATTTCTCGTGCTGTTCTCGAAGAATTCGAAGCTTCTTCTAAAATTGCACGTTTTCCGCGATTGCTTATTGCTTTCGGTCGACCGGAACACTTTTTTGTACCGTATGTTTTGGGATTTTTTAATAAATTATACACTACTTTTTTGCTCTGATGTATAATACGTACAATTTTCGAAACTGAGTAATTCTCTTTATACAATGTCAAAATCGTTTTTATTTCAGCATCCGATAAAGATTTTCCACTACCCATAGTATAATTTCAATAGAAGATAATAAGAAACATACAGAATATTTAATGCGCAGTCACACAGTACACGATACAAACAGTCTGACGGTCTAGTGTCAACTGTAGAGAAAGAATTTTAAGACTGTGCCATCATTTTGTCGCGTCGGTGATCCCCGATTTTTACACTTAGACTAGAATCTATAATCTGCGCTTAAATCCGCCGGTGTAAGTAGCCTTGAAGCTCCACCGAAGTATATACGGAAAGAAACATATCAAATTTCATTACAGTTTTCAGAAATAGATAGGATGTGCCATCTTTTTGTCGTGGAGTGTATACCTGAGATAGCCGTACTTGTCATATACCAAGGACTTTTCTGGTTGGACGGTGTCGGGCTCCGCGAATATGGCTGTCAGATGTGGTACCTGGCCCACTGTTCGCAGGCCCGCACCGGGCCCAGGGAAAGCGGGTAAAAAGTAATGTTTAGCCCGATGTTTGGGTTTTTACCTGGGAAGGTAGTAGCAGCTCAGCCGCTACAGTCGTAAAGAAAGAATGAAATTTTACATGCAAAAAAGTTTCCAACTAGTAGGACTGTTGGAAAATGTTTCCGATCACGAATCGGATGTATGTAACTCCTTCAGTGGTAGAAGCATAGAATTTAAACGTGACCGTAAAGGGCGACCACAAAAATGTATGTGCGACTTAATCATTTCTGAAGTATCAGTACAACGATATGAAGTTAAGAATTATTGACCTTCTCAAGAAAGCTAATTTGGGTAACTCAAAGAAAGTTGGCAGAAAATATAAGATGTAGCCAGAGCAGTAATTGAGAGAAGTATGCAGAAACTGGGAGTACGTTAGTTCGCATGAAATTTGACCATCCTCATGCAATATCTAAACGAGATGGTAGGAAAGTTCGTAATATTGTTTAAAAACTAGACGATTAACTTTGAAGTATATAAATTTAAAGGGGATCGTTCGGTTGGAAATCGTTTACATAAGATAAGTTTTTCAATTCAAAAAGCTTAAACAAAATTTTTACCTAAGAAAAGGGGGGAGCGGTTACAGTGGTGTATGTACTATGCAAATTAGGCAGTGAAGAACTGGTACAGAATAGTATTTGACGATGAGTGACTTATATGCATTGTAACCGGTGAAGATGTAGGGGCGAGTGTGTGATGAAGATGTTATGAAAAATTTGATAGAAATTACTTACATTTAAAAAAATGTATTTATGATCTCACACGAGTTAAAATTGAACGACTCAGAATGGACTAGGTAAATTATGTATTTTTTATATATTCTTAAAAATTTAGTTTGCAATACGATAATGCGAGTCGTCATCGTAGCAAGATAGTAAAAGATTATTTACAACGTAGTGATATTAGAACAATGAAATGGCTAGCTAAAATAAAAGAAACTGATTTACAAAAAAAGACATAAAGTAAAGAACGTCGATACACTACATATACGAAAAGCATAGGAAGAAATCTAACGTAGTGATTGTCAAATGCTGATCTATTTTATGCCACAATGTATTGTAACAAGTTGTACGTAAACGTGGAAATGCAATAAAATAATAACACACAAAATAATTCATATTGATAAATCAAATTGTTCTTCGTTTGTGTTACTGTTTATAATTAATAGAATTTTTCTTATTTCGTTGTTTTTTACTTTATAACGAACCCTCTTTAATTTGTCATTAATTAAAACTCCACAGAATGATACTTTGTATTTCTAAAATATAAATGTTCTTCGTACATTCCGTGTCCATATCTCCGATCGAAAAATATTTGCTAAGGGTTCAAATTTACTTTTAATAATTTTAATAAACCCAAAATTCTTAAATTATCCTAATATATTTACAGGCATGGTTTCATTCACCTATATTTGCCATGAATGCATAAAATCGACGGTCTAATAATGATTTCTCCATCTTAACTGGAAACAACCCTTCGTGCAACATTCGGACGTAGCTAGGTTCAAATAAATGTTTTTTAACGTAGGCGTCATTTTTTCCAGCGTAGCAGTTTTATTAGTACAAAAAGCATTTTTACAAAATAAATAAATTACAGGCTCTGAATGAGGAATGAACTCTCTCCACGTATCTTTCTTTTTTTTCTCGTCGTTGTTTTCTCCTTTCAGCAGCCCTCTTGCATGAAATTTGTTCCCCTTGATGAATAGAACTCAGTAGACGCATTCCTGAGACCAAGCCGCGAAAAGATCTCTCGTGCTCGTGCTAATTTATTTTTTTTTCTGTCGCCTGTTCACGGGAACGCGTCTGGTTAACTCGTCCGGCGATGTTAAACTTTGAATTCGAATCGATGCTTCGATGATCCCAATTCCGCGAGAACGACCTTCGATCCTTCGTTCACCCTTCTCTGGGGTTCCTTTAACTTGTAGCCGTTGGCGTTTCCGACAGTATAGTTGCGCGATCTCGAGTCGTCATCGAAGTTCTCCTTTTTCTGAGGTGAAGGAAAGTCGAAGGTGACCGCGCGAGACTTTTTGTGTTTAGTATTGGTAGCCTCCATTACTGGCATAGCCCTGACCACCTCCACTACCTCCACCACCGGAGTAACCACCTCCGCCACCTCCAGAGTAGCCACCTCCGCCGCCTCCAGAGTAGCCACCGCCGCCTCCAGAGTAGCCTCCATTGCCTCCTCCAGAATAGCCACCTCCGCTGCCTCCAGAGTAGCCTCCATTACCTCCACCCGAGTAACCTCCACTGCCACCGCCACCCGAGTAACCTCCACCGCCGGAATATCCTCCGTTGCCACCTCCAGAGTAGCCACCGCCGCCGGAATAACCGCCGCCGCCGCCGCCACCGGAGTAGCCGCCGCCGCCGCCGCCTCCGGAGTAACCACCGCCGCCGCTTCCGGAATATCCGCCGGAGCTATCGTCGTAACCACCAATATCAATTTCATGTTTTCACATTGCATATACCAGATTACAATACGTCAAAGTACCGTCCGTCCGCTAGATGATGGCTAGGCAAAGTGTTTACGATCTCTCTCTTTCTACTCTAACTCCTCTAGCATCGGATGCATCGTCTCTGCGGACCGGAAACGACGACGAAGAACTACGTTGGTCGTATGGAAACCGGATGAAACGGAACAATAATTTCACGATGCCGTGAAATCAGTCTGTCGCACTCGGTCTCGGTACGACCTGCTGACAGTTCTTCGGCAACGTTTTCGACCAGCAGCAACAGTGCGCGCAATGGCGGGACTCTCGATAGAGCGACATCGTATTCTTTGTCGAGCCTTCATCCGGTGGATGAACGGATACAGGCCACAACTATTTTACATTGCTTCTTAAACGCCTCTGTTCTCAGTTTTTCAGTAGCTTTTGAAGATTGTGTTAAGTGCTCGAAAGATTCTTGCCTCTTAGCCGGATGCTCAGTTTAGACGGCAAGGATTGTGCGAGATTCGTGTACACATGGTTCGTTTGTTACAAGACTGTTTTCAGCGGCGAGTGCAGTTACAGTAATGCATCGATATACAGGGTGTCGGGTCTCACCGGTTCGAAGGTTTCACAGTTCGATATTATACGGTTCTTACTGTTAAGGTTTTTGCGTGGGAGTTGTTTCAGCTGAACCTTGCAATTGCCACACCTCTCGAAAATTTTGGTACCTACTGTACATCAACGTGTTGAATATGACTTACTATTTTGGGCGGAAGTAGAAATGATATTTGCGAAAAACATTTTTAGCAGTTCATTGAATTCTGTCCACAATTGTGTGATTGTGATACCGACATAGTAGACAGCTGCGGCAAGGTTCTCAAAGGCATATTGATTCGTTTTGAGTTAGATTTCTTGGAGAAGGCTACAAGGTAAGAGGCGAAACCTCTTAACCTGTAACTGTATTACAGGTGCAGACTTGTAGGCAAAGTTCAATGTACTAGTGTGACAGATTTTTGCAAAAATCTCAGTAATTTATAATTTCCGTCAAAATCAGAAGTCATATTCAAGAAATCAAAACAAGTAGAATAATGTACAGTAAGTGGTAAAAGTTTCGAGAAAGTTGAAAGTCTTACTTTAATTTTCTAATTAATTACTCTAATTTATTTTTTATGGTTTTACTCTAAGTGTCATTCTACAGGCTGTCATGTAACTGGTGGTACAATAGACTATTGACTGATTCTACGTGAAAAAATAAGTTGAAAAAATGGAATTTTTCTGGAGTTGGAAATATGGATTTTATCATTTAAATTTAAAAAGTAACTCAATATACGTATACTCGACCAAGTCTTAACTCATCGAATTGCACTGTAGATCGTCGGTGTTTATGTCGATATGTGTTTTCAATATTTTTGTACAATTTAAATAAAACAAATAATTAGAACAATAATATAAAAAGCAATGCTTGCTTTACAGAAACGAATTTCATTGTAAATCGTCGATGTTTATGTCGATAAGTGTTTGCAATATTTTTATACAATTTAGTTATAACGAATCATGAGAACAATAATATAAAAAGCAATGCTTGCTTTACAGAAACGAATT
>CM052089.1:3108055-3119160 GCA_028453745.1 Agapostemon virescens
CCACCTCCACCTCCTGAAGGAGCACCATAGGTCGAGGATGGCCTTCCGCCGCCGTTTCCACCTCCGAATCCTGGTGCACCATAAGCCGACGATGGTCTTCCACCACCTCCACCTCCTGAAGGAGCACCATAGGTCGAGGATGGCCTTCCACCGCCACCGCCACCACCGTTCGGAGCACCGTAAGTGGATGACAGACCTCCTCCACCGCCACCTCCGAATCCAGGTGCGCCATAGGTGGACGATGGTCCTCCTCCGTTACCTCCGCCAAATCCTGGAGCACCATAAGTGGACGACAGTCCTCCACCACCGCCACCACCATTATAACCGCCACCGCCGCCGCCACCATTGTAACCGCCACCGCCACCGCTAGGAGCACCATAGTTCGATGATGGACGACCACCACCACCACCACCACCACCGGATGGAGCACCATAGGTGGAAGATGGACCGCCACCGAAGCTTCCACCACCTAAGTTTGGCGTCCCATAGCTGGTCGATGGAGGTAAGTAGCTGCCCGAAATCGGCGCTGGAAAATAAATTATTAATTTTTATATGTTCCACGTAGCTCGGAGGGCTCTCTATATATGACTTTGACTATAAACGCAGTTGAAATGTCTGAAAGATAGCGTGGCATTTCAAAGTTTCGACACTTACAATAAAGTATTCGACCTTCGCTATTTACATTCATAAACGTAACTTATCTTTTAAAATGATTAAACCCTTGCCTTACGAGTTATTTTACAGCTGCAGTGATTAGCATTTCTTCCTGCTTCATAATTTGCGAAAAGAAAAAGAAAATTTATAACTGTTGTATGTTTATATGTTTTTCAATAGATGTACGTTAACAACAACCAAATAGAATATTATTTTGATTACAGGGGAATTAATAACATATTTATTCTTTAGGCACTGTTAAGAATCACTGACACGATATTGTAGGGTAAGGGGTTAAAAAGGAGTAGGACGAGGAGAATATTTGGCACTTGTGCAAAAATTCATTGCCGAATTTTATTCTGAGTCTGTTCCGTTCCTCAAATACAAGATGTTTACTTGTAAATTAGTTGATATATAAAGAAATGGTTGGAACTTGAGTAGCGTATAATGTAGTAGTACGATAAGGTAATCTTGTGGTTCAAGAAATTGAAATTGAAATCTGCAAAAATGATTTTTCTTACAAATAATGCTTAAAACGTTCTTCATTGCAATTGATATGTGTATTGCAATAAAATGTGTTCCTTCAAATAACCAGAATTTACTGATTGCTAAAAAAATTGGAAGAAGTTATGGATAGCAAAGAACACTTTAATTAAAATGCAATTCAACATCCTTCTAAAATAAACGCGTCGTTTTTCTAAAACAATTCTTGAAACTAGTAGGAACACGTATTACTTTCAAATGAAATATGGAATCATTTTGAAAGGTATTCAACTGTTTTGTTTAAAATGTTCTGTGAATGAAAATTAAGTAATTGTATTGATAATTGCTAATTGGAGTTGAGATAGCCGATTAATATCCACGTATGTTCATGTTATAAAATTCGTGAATTTCAATTAAAAGTAAGCTATTACTTACGCAAATGACTTGCATATAATAAAGTATAGCTTTGTAAAATTTCATTTTATGTGATGGATTTATTTTTCCGTGTAAAATTCTTCAGTATTAATTGGATATTCTCCGGTACATTAACGCTGATTGCAAGGAACTATTCACTTGAAAGTTACATTTTATTTGATAATGGTCATAAATATTTACTACTAATGGAAACTGTAAAAGCTGGAGTATGTAATAGTTCGGTTTAGTTCCTAACCTTTATTTTATTCTCATAATATTTATTATCATAACATTTTGTACCTTTCAATGTTGTAAAAAAGAATGTAGAAAATCAATAATAAAAATTATAAGAAGTAATAACAGTTAGAATCATTGTAATGTCATTATAAATGACAGAGTCATTTATAAAATGTACTGTATTCAATAGACTGTTTGACGGTTAACATTAATTGTAAAGAGAATAATTAGCATTATTATATGTTGCATATTATATACATAATTATTGTAGATATTTATATTTATTATTATATTACATTATATAAATATTTTTCTCTGCATTCATTATTTAGTATACAATTTAACAGTGAGTAGACTCACTTGTACACCTTAAAGTAGACGTTCATAATTTTCTATAACTTAGAAAAGATAAAAAGTTATTATTAATAAAAAGTGTTTCGATAAAAAGTACTCGATTAATGGGTCAATTGTCTAAACCACGACGTTTTAAGTGGTTTCTTCTGAAAACACAGAACAAAATTCTGTGAAATACTGTTATTATTAATTGATTTTTTTTCTACTACATGTGGTCATACAATTATTTATAAATATTGGTGCGGATTGTCAGGTACCTTTCATTTATTGTTGTAACATCATAAATTTTATTTTTATGCAAAGGATTCGATAAAATTTATGGATTCTTATATACTTTATTAGATACACCATTTGAAACGAATGAATTTATATTAACGCAGATTTTAATGTAAAAGGTGTTGAAGCTATTTTAATGAAAATATTGTGACAAGAATGCGAAATACGTGATGTAAAAAAGATGTTTAATATTTTCTGTTCATTCTACATATGCACACAATTACATGATACTACGAGGATGATCTATTATAGTTACTGAATTTTCCTAAATATAGATAACTGCTACGAAACTACTCAAGAGAATCAAAGTAGAAAAAGAACTAAAAGTACTTTTTCACAATATAAAAGATATAATTCGTAAATAAGGAGGTAGCTTATTATTTCCAAATAACTAATTTTTCTAATTTTATTAAGAAAACCTTGAATGGTTCTTTAGTTTTCGTTTTATCTTGTTATAAATAAGCATGTTTTCGCCACCACATTTTATCCAAAGTTCAAAATTCCAACAAGTATTAATATTTAACACTAAATTTCCCGTTCGCGAGACTTTGCCAATATGTGAATTGAGATTATTTTGTTAAAAAAAATAGTACCAATGCTACACTTGGATTCATTTTAATGCTTGAAGCTTCTGCTTTCGCAATCTATCGTTTATTTTTATTCAAGATATGTTTTTTATAATTCAATCACTAACTGAGTGAATGGTAAACTGAAGATGCTTTTTGTCCAAAATTCTGCATGTTGAAAATCCTATAAAAATATTCGAAATCTTTTCTTATACGTAAAATCATTGTAAATTTAAAGATGGAAGCTCCCGGTTTGCAACAAATACTATAAGTTAAATTGTAATAGTTTGTAGGCCATTCGACTATCTTTGCAATAATATAAGATATCCCAAAAAGTGCACGTAACCAAATCTTCTTTCCATTATTGTTTTAAAAAATAGTAACAAAAATGTAGATTAAGGTTGAAATAGTTGTAAATGATTCCCGTTTCAAATCTGTAATAGATTTTTATCCAGAAAAAAATGGTTTCATTATTGTTTTACAAAATAATAACAAAAATTGTAGATTAAGATTTAATTAGTTGTTGTAGAGGGGATGATTCTAGTTTTAAATCAGTAATAGGTTTTCATCTAAAAAAATATTGTTTTATGCTTTACAGATAATTCAATTCCTAGCGTTTCAACCGCAAAACCCGCCTTAAGAGTTTTCTACCTGCTTTATAATGGATACATATCCTAGAAAAAAATTAATAACAGTCTGCGAAATTAGAATCGTCGAGCTTTACAATAAGTCCAAATATATCATTTTACTATCCATTTGAACAAAATCATCAGAACTCGCACATTGACGATTTCTGAAGAATCGAAAATTTTGCTTAAGTTTAAATACTTTTTGCATCCACTGTAATGCATAATAATTTACAATACTTTAACGTGTAACATCAAATGCATTCTAGCATTTCGATCCTTAGATCTTCATACGCGTAGTCACTTTGTAAGGCTGGAAGATTTCCCGCGTGATTAGACGTCGTAATTATTCACACGAAAGTAGTTTACAACGTCACACATTCTGTGTGCTCTTAGCGCTCCTGCACCTTTTCGTCGAGAGATATCTTTGAAATCACAGAGGTCAAAGCCAGAGTGTCGTCTCTAACCAAATACGCTTTTCTTTTTGCTTATTCTTTGTCCCCATACTTTCTCAGAGATATAGTCCTAATTGAATGTTTAGATTTTATAATTTATTTATCATTTAAAATTGACTACCTCGATTCCAATGCTTCTGTGGTAATGTTCTAGAAATTGAAACTATTTCTGTCCAACTGTACTTACGTTTATATTTAACACTAGAACTACTGGTCCCTAACTTTTTCTTTCGCAATTATTGAAGTTATAAAAATGTTTTCATCAGAAATTTTTGGATGTACTTCTTTAATAACGTATATATTACAGTAAGAATTATATGAAGTTTTAATAGATGCAGTCTTGTTATTATCACAAAGTGGATTTATTGTTCGGTAGTTCTAATGTTAAGAAATTCTTTGAAAGTAAAATGTTTAAATTATTTTCCACGTTGTGTCTATAACGAATCATATACAGATTATTTGTATGTTGAATTTAATCTTAGTAATAGAACGTTCGACGAACTTTGGAAATTTTTAATAATATTTGAATAGTTACGTTCGCGTTACACTTATTTGAAAGCGGTGGAAGATTATTTTCTAATTAATAAAGTTTGCATAACATTACCTTGCGTAATTCGAAATTTTAATGATTAATTAATTATTTGAACAAGAAAGTTCATAGTATACATACTCGACTTTGCGATAAAACAGATTATATTACCGTGAAATCGTAACTAGATCGTAACCAATTTCCATAGAGAAACACAATTGCATTATGATGATTATTATACTTGCGCCTTAAGAGAATGTACAGAGTACGAAAATAGCAATTGCAAAGAATGTTTCGTCACCGTAGTCATTATATCTAAAATATTGTCATGATTAGAATACTTCTTCGATGACGTTTTATAGTGCTATCCTTATGGATGCATGACGTGTTCACTTTCTTTTTCACTTTAATATGTTGCCCATTGTTCATTGAGGAAAAGCTTCTAATTCTTTCATAGGCCGCGATCCGTGTAATTTCTCGGACAAAACCGCATTTCGAGATTTTCCTGTTTCTTTGATCTACATTTCTCTTCAAAACACTTTCAAACAAGATTAAGGTTACTTCTAAATTGCAATTAGTAAGATACATATAATGCGCTCTAATCCATTTGTGAGATTGAAAATCATTTGAATCTATTGGAAACTAGGGATATTGATCAGTTTTTCACTAAAAATCTCAAGTGAATCGAATTATTTAAAACCATATCTACAGAATGAAAATATAGAATTCAATAGATTATACGATGTTAAAGGTAAAGAAAAATATATAAAATATGTATATATATAGATAAAATAAAATAATACATAAAAAATAAAGTAATACATTAAATATATATACTATTTTATTAAATGTACTATATATATACACACATAATAAAATAGTATATATTTTATATACCATGTATACAATAAAATAGTATACATTTTATATAAAATATAAAATAATACATTGTTCAAATCCATGTTATTTATTCTATGTGAAGTGTTCGTTAGGAATTGTGTTTATACGATTTTGTCGATAAGAAACTTGTTTCTCAAATCTTCCAAATCGGAGAGAAGGTAATGTCCTTTTTCTTTTTCGTATGTCACAAGTTTTCACTTGTAAACGGAACCAACTTACTGTACGATGTGGAAATTTTAACGTTTATAGTCATTCTTCATAAAGATGGCTGGCTAGGCATTGCTAATTACACATTGTTTATACTCGTCAGTCCCTATAATTTAAGCCTAGTTCCGTTAAAAAAGCGATGGTCAAGATTATGTCCCCTCCTTGTTAGTTTATATCACAGGGAACAATCTTTTCGCTTCGGGTTAGGAGACAATTGTTTAGCTATTGTTCCTTAAAAGTGTTGCTACGGCGAATATTTCGTTTTACCAAATTACTTCAGCATTATTTGTAGAAGTTACTGTCAAAGATCTCGTCAAAATACTTGATCAACCTTTCAAGACTATTCACATGAATACGGAGTGATTGAAACGAGTTAGATAACTCTGACGACTGGACTGTACATTCGTATGTATCATTAAGAATTGTTGCCTCAATTAAATGGAAATTTCTTTCTTGTTTTAATAATTGCAAAATGCTGGAGACGATACGTCGATATTATTAAATTCTTCTAGTGGTTTTACTATTTTATTGAACTGTGCATTCGTATATATCATTGGAAATTTTTGCCTCAATTGAATAGAAATTTCTTTCTTGTCTCAATAATTTCAAAAAGCTGGAAATAATCTTGCTATTTTATAAACCTTCATATCTTAAATGCATAAAATTTGCAGTATAATTATGACTGATATTTTTTATCAAGTCTCTTAAAAAATATAGGGCGACCTGAGGTTCTAAAAAATGTTGTCTTTGCACAATCAATTGTAATTAATAGACTGCGGATTTTATGCATTAAGGACCAAAATAGTACATCGAGTCATTTTCAACTCACTAACATTATTAAAAACAGATATAGACGTCTATGTAGCTCTTGTATTCTATAATTAATGCAGGCTATTTTATTAGTTTATTTTATCAGTCAGCTCTGTTAGTATCGATTTTATATGGTACGCTTCTAAAACGTATCAATAGTTTTCATCCACGTTCAAATATTACCACCATTTATTTCATATTGGATCTATCGAGCTGCCTCGGATTTTAAAATAACGTCAGAAATAAAAATCTAAGAGAATCCTCGGCATTTTACTTTATGAAATACGAGAACTATAAGGAAAATCCCTTTCAAATTATTTCCAAGCTTAGTTTTTGTACTCCTTCAAATAAGTGAATGATGGATGGTCTTCAAAAGATATCGATCTTACTTATTATCGAACATGCTTTTCAATATTGGCTATCCATTTACAGTATATCCCCTTAAAGTAAATTGAGAATCATTGAAAAAGAAGTCTAAAACAAATGTAGCATTTGAAATTTAATGTAATATAAAAATAATGCATTATTATGTTTAACTCTATAAAATTTTAAAAAGATGAAATATATCTTTATGCAGTTTTCGTGTTAAACAACTAAACAGACAAAAACCAACAAAACCTCGTAGTCTACGTGTAACAGTTGTTTCACAACCCACAGTTCCATTCATATCATAAATACCGAACAATGAAACTCTCTAAATTATAGTTTCCTATAAAAATCATGAAGATGTACTTGTTGCGATGTTGCACAACGATTGATATAGCTCTCTTAAAAAGGAATGAATTTATTTAATAGTGTTCTACAAAATAAAACTTTAGGAAGTACAAAACGGAGTAATCAAAATCGGAGATTTTGACACGTCTGACAGTTTTAGAATTAAAATTAAGTTTGAGAAAACTTTGTTTATATTAAGAAACGAATTATGGCATGATATTATTGCATGATAGCATTGATAAGAATATTCTTAATATTTAAAATGTATCATGGAGAGCTACTTTTGCATCTTTCTATTTACAGCACACTCAAAAAATATTCGAACACTACATTTCCAATTTTTGAAAAATCGTCAATAGTGAAACGGTGATAACTTCATTTGAAAAATAATACAACGCTAAATAAGATCTATTTTCAGAAACTATAATTTTTCTTGTTTAACATAATCATACACAATACAACGGAAAAATATTTTTTCGTAAATAAATCAACGATAGGTTTGAAAATCAAATTCTTCTGTTTACAACGATATTAGAAACTTCATTTACGACTTTTTGGAGCCGTTTTATTAAATTATGGACGCAAAGAATGCTGCCCAATTTACAATAATACAAGGTATATCGGTAGGCGCTTCGTTCAATTAATTTGTTCCTCACTTTTGTGCTATAAAACAGTGAAACAAAATTATACAACAATTTTCGAAAGGTCGTTGGAAACTAAACGTTTCAACTTCGAATCTCAAGTCTCATAATTTCACTGTTTTTACAGAAGTTTCAATGTATAGTTTTTTGAGAAAAAATGGGTCTTACATTTTTCATTCGCTACATTGCGTGAAAATACTATAGAATAAAATGAGCATTATTCTTTGAAAGTTCCTTGAAACTTCCCACTTCAAATTGCTTCTGAATGTATTTTTGTACTAGTATATTTTTCGAAATGATCACAGTGATATGTCGAGAATTTTTTCAAAATCGGAAATGCAGTGTTCGAATACTTGCCGGTTCACGAACGTCGTTTCGACTGCGTTAAATAACAGGAACGATTTATATCTCAGTCGTGTCCTGATTTTTCAATTTCGTGTCTAATTTTTATTCACCGCCGGATGTCCGTCGCCAAAGAGAAACTTATCGCGTGGGGATCGCGTGAAATGTTTATCCTTTGCCTGGTTTAATCCGTGAGAGTGCCGACGAATAGTTCCATCACGTATCGCTAACCATCGCATTATAGCGAAACATCAGGATCACGTATTACCCCGAATTTTTTATCTCAACTTTCTACGTTATTCTAGGTTTTCCGAGGTTCTATACGTTTTGGTCTCGTTTCAAAATTGAATCCGATTAGCAACGTTAATCTACTTAGCGACGAAAGGTTCGTAGAAGAATACATTAAGAAAGTAAAAATAATTACATAACTTTTTTATTCTTTTTTAAGAGTTCCGAGAAGAAACAAACTTCGCTAGTTTTTACCACACAACTGTTACTAGTTTTAATACGTAATCATACCATAAAACTTGAGAAGAATTAGAGGTTTTATGATGTTTATGACGTCCAAGGCTTTACGACGCGACGTTCATGACGTTCGATTGAATGAATACTTATTGTTCGCAGCGAAGATAATTTCTTATTGTAGTCGCGTATTACCCTGAATTATCTACCTAAACTTTCTACTATTTTACAGAGATTTCAACTTTCCATGTATTTTGATCTTGCCGAAGAATCTATGTCGAAGTAATATGATTGATACCTGTGTTAATTGTATTATATTTCGCGACTTCAATTTTATTTAATTATTAAGTAAGCTTGTACGTATTTTTATATTCGAGCTGTTTTTCTGCATAGGGATTGAAAATTGTAACGATATAAACCACAACAATTACTAAGTTGCACGTTTCACACTTTCAGTTCACGTTTTTATCGTATTTGTTTTAAACATATTATTAGAACTACAGTAATATAATACATTCTATAAAAACATTTGAAAGGTATCACTTTTTACAATTGAACTGTGAGTCCGTTTTACAATATATTTCATACTTATTAGAAAGTAAAAGGAAAGTGATTACAAAAATTTGATACATTTATTTGATTATTTTATTTGATTTTTAGTAAAATCATTTAAGTAAAATATTTATTTCGCTAAGTTTGTTCCAATTGCAACTCTTGATTAATCTAATGCATTTTATTTTTATGTTAATATTCATTTTTTAGTGAAGAAATAGTTAACGAAAAGAAATTAATTTGAAATTCGCATTTGCAAATTAAGCTTTTATGTTACGAAGTTAATTTAAAACATCGTACTGAAGATTTGTACTTGATCACTTTAAAATAATGCAACAGTAGTAATTAATTTAAGATTATCCGTTTTTTAGAATTTATTGTTTAGCGTTTGTGTGACGAACATAAGCGAAACCAATGTTCGTAACCATGAGTTCTTATCGACAGCGGTAAGATACGAGGGTAGCAGACTACGTTATGTTCACTATCTATTTCGCGCAAAAATGTTAAACAATTGTAAAAAGATACTGTGTTATAACAAACATCACGTAAAGAATTCAAATTAATTCTTTCTCAAATGCATAGATTTAAATTTTTGCGAATGAAAGTGAATTAAAATTTTCGGTACATAATTACTATTTTATGTCGTTTTATAAAATTACTTTATTCGGAAGTAAAGGAATAAATATTATCGTATTACGTAAAATTTTCTTAAACTTCACTTTCAATTCCTGCATGCTCGAAATAGTTTAGAAAATTGTTTGCTCTTTACTTGTTTTAATTATTACCTTACACGCAGATTCGCATGTTTCATGCGATGCAGGAAGAAAAATGTAAAAGAATCGGAAGAGAAGAGTGTCCAATTAAATTATACCACAATTAACGTTAACCACGGAAGGTGAGAAATGGAGAAAGTAAAATATTACTTTCTTCGGCAAGGATTCCAGCTAAACGATTATATACTAACAGATCTTCTTTACAAGAAAATTAAACATATGCGCGGTATCGATCACGCGAATTTTCTACGAGTCCATTTTGAATAATTTCTTTTCGACGGGAAGGAAAATTACAATTTTTATGAAGTTTCTTACCCTCAGCGTGGATGTTCTGCAAGAGCAGGGCCGTAGCAAGTACGGTCGCTGCCAAAGAGGCCCAGCTTCTCGCGGGCCTCATGGCTGACGATCGTGGAAGTATCAAAAATAGAGTTGGGCGACAATTCACATACACGAACTGTCCTTTGATCGCGGGAGGACTTTTTCTGCGATGCGTTCACGTGTCTCTGATGGAAATTGAACAAGTGAAGAAAAAACTAGAGATTTCAGATCTAGTCGCGGAGGCTACGTTAGCCTACTCGACGCATCCGTAAGATTTCGTCTAACATGGTTCAAACATCAGAGATCTGGCTTATATAGTTGGCCGTCTTTCGGAGAAAGTCTTCGCGGGAGTACAAGAGGATGCTACCAGGTAGGACATCTTGGTGAACGTGGGGTAAATGCCGGGAGGGGAGAAATTAAGGAGGGGGATGTGGATCGGGAGATCAGTGTTGAGTAAAATTTAATCTAATAAAGTCTTGATAATTCTGCTTTATTTTCGTTATCTCTTCATATTTGAATAAATACGAGCCGTTTATTACGACAGTGAGAAACTCCACTATTGAAAACAATTCAATTTATAATTAAACAGAAATTATAGTTTATTATTAATTTAACTTTCGAATATTATAAACTGCTATTCACTTGATCAATATGGTGATCATTCTGCTTTATTTTCTTTATCTTTCCATATTTGAATAAATATGAGCCGTTTATTAAGATATTGGGGAAACTCAAGTATTGAAAGCAAATCAGTTTCACAGTGTTTCAGTTTATAGTTAAACAGAAATTATA
>CM052089.1:3128374-3145375 GCA_028453745.1 Agapostemon virescens
TTAAACTTAACACAAGATATTGGTATTATTAATTATTTATACTCTTCATGTGGCAGTGTTTTGAAATATTCATGCTGCACAGGAGGTATATAAGGTAATAGCTGCTGCATATCCTTATATTTTTCGTATGTAATAGGCCTGACATTGTGATACAAAGGCGCCAGGGCGATTTTTTCAAATTTTGGCTGTCTTCCCGGACATGTAGGTGATAAATTTAGACTCTTAAATTCTGTGTCCTCCATTGATGTTTTATATAAAATAGTATACGGTGCACTCTTGCAAAATCTCATCCAACATATTTGCAACCAATTTACTTTTTCTCCATTAGTGTTTCTTCTTATTTGTTTTTTAATTGCGTTTTGTAGATTTTTTCTTGAAACGAAATTCTCTCGTTTCATTTCGTGTAAAATAAATGTATTATGTTGTCTACATTGGTTTATAACGTAATAATAATCCTGTGGTGTGTACAGGAAATTCTTTTTTCGTAATGCCATTTTTTCTGTCTATGGAAATTGGACTTACACCACTTTCATAATCAATGGCTATGCAATTTCTTTTACCGGCCAATTTTAAATTGAACAAAGCATAGGCATTTTTTAAGGTATTAAACACTAACTAGTTATAAACAAAAAGTTTACACTAAATTAAGCATAAATTACGTCATATCTCGTTTTTTCTAAAAAGGACTTACACCACTTTCAAAATAAACGGTCCATATGTCATATACTCAAAGTATGGGTACATAATCGCATAAAAGTAATAGAGGAATTAGAATTAGACGCATTAGCGGTAATAGATCCGAAGATTCTTTATTAGATTCTGAGTCCGATGAAGATCATCCAGTAGTATTTATAGTACGCATAAATATTATTGACAGTGACGATGAATTTAGTAACGAATCATTATCGGATAAGGAAAATTCAGGACCACAAAAAATTGTTTAGTAATCAGTATCCCAGACGAATAATAGTTGTCATCCTTGGAAAAGAGTTTGTTCTGAAGACCCCGAAGGACCTTGCTCTCCTGTAACCCATTTTCGAAAACTGACAATGAAATTACAAGTGATATAGTTGACTATACCAATACATATGCATTACAGTGTGATCCAACAAAGGGGTTCCAAAAATAAAATGTTCGAAATGCAACGTACATCTATGTTTAACGCCAAATGCAAACTGACTTTTATGCATAGACGTGTAAACATCGTAGGCCGTTGGTACGGCAAAGTTACAACGTTACAAATTATAATAAAATTGTTTAAACTGATTACCTTTTAATCTGCATATATAGCTTCGTAATTGTTGATTTTCTGTTGCATACATTTTTTTATATTTAAGAAAAAAATTCTTCTTACAGAGGGTTAATGATGAAGACATTATTTTTCATTCTTCCTTATGGTAAATAAGTTAATGTCATGCGTTATACTTGTGCAGTAACATTAATATTCTTAATGGCAAGAGCATTTTACAATTTTTTCAAAAGGATCTAGTGTACGTTGCTCTAGATTATGACGGACTTGTATGCAACGATTTCAATTTGTTGACAAAGTGGTATGAATTGTTTTATATTCAATAATGATAAATCCGATTATTTTTTACCCTCGGATGTCGCAGGGATAGAGACGCAACGTTCATCTTGTTATTTCCTTTGAACTTTCGCTTCGAATAAAGCGCATTTCAATGCTAATTCCTTCGTATTGAATAACATGCACTTTTATACCTCTTTTTCTAAACTCGAAGCTTTATTGTGCTACGTCTGGAATGGAATTTCACGCTTAAGCTTTCATGCACAAAAGCATAAACATCGCAAACCGTTGTTACTGCAAAGTTACATAGGTATAAATTATAATAAAATTGTTTAAATTGGTAAACTTCTTTTAATCTGCATGTGTAGGTTTGTAATTGTTGATTTTCCGTTGCATACATTTCTTTATATTAAGGAAAAAGATTCGTCCCTATAGGGTTAAAATAAGATTTCAGTTTGTGAAAATTGCAGTAGTTATGTACTGTTAATATGCTATTTAAACTTTCTTTTGTCTGGCATTGTACACGATTGGCTTCTTTGATACAGCGGCAGAAAAAATGGCAGAATATTTTATGGTGCTCATCAACACATTCGTATCTGGGCCAGCTATTCATATTACCGCAACGTTGTCATACCGGGTGCATCTCGACATCAGTGGCAGCTTGGTATTGGCCACGTTATTGCTACACGAGGCAATAATAAATCGTCGATTTAGCAACGTTATTTCAGCAATCAGTGAGAGCGTGCTAGCTATTGGATGGATTTCGTGGTATATATTGATACGAAACGAAGAAAAAATCCGGCGAACGAACTGCGGAGATACAAAATCTGGTGTTTTATCTAACATCGAGATCGAATCGTTGAATGGAACCGAACATAGCGCGCCATTCCCACGTTTCTGCTGGAATCTAGGAAAATTCTCGCTTTAATAAGAATTTGATGTAATTACGAATCGACAACGTTATCCTGTTCCCTTTTTTAATTTGCAAATGGAAATATTCGAGGCGACATATTAAAACGACGTATTATTAACGTAATTATAGTTAATAAGATATTCCTAGTAAGTGTAAATACATTTTGTTCTAATTATAACAAAATTATTTTTTCCCTTATACGAACATTAGAATAATACTTTTTTTTTAATTTTGCATAAAATTTTTGCGGAAATAGTAGAGTGAATAGTTTGTTTTGTTTGATTCATGTCCACTACAAAACAGTAAAAAAGTCTTTCTTACTTACACTCTTACACTCTTAACACGTTAAACGCTATGTCAGTCACTGGAGGCTGACGGTATCAAATTTACCATTTAATGTGTTATATATAATTTATACAATATTAATAAATACTGACACTATTTTAATAGATTTATTTGACATAGGAAACCACAATGGGGTAAGCGAATCTTTTGCTTATGCACAGCACACATTTGATTATTCGTTTAAAGTTAAATAAAATGTAATGTGAAAGGCAAAATAGTTCCGCGTTCAACGTGTCAATAGTTTATAGTACTGTTTTGCTGCTTTACAATTATTTTCGTAGCAGATCTCGTAAATTGCAATATCGTCGTTTACACAGCTTAGTCGAAATTTTGTTCCATTAACCTATTTCTATTATTGGTCACCTCTACTAAAAATGTATTCAAGTAACACGAGTGAAGTTGTCCCATATTTTTCATGGACCCCTTTGCATCATTATCGTATATAAAGTGACGAGCAAAAATATATACTCGTTTTGCTAATCTCGTAAAAATACACACAATATTATGAATTTTTTAACTAGTTTATCGGAATTTGGTGATTGTAATCGCAAAATGAATGTAATTATCAATGTTTAATTTATTTTCATTTATGTTTGTATTCTATATAGATAGAAACGTAACGCAATATTAGAGGTTTACACTTTAATATTTGTGCCGAACTATAATTTTTAATTTATATTTTGTTAATTTTTCTTTACTTATGATGGTTACTTATGATGGTTATTCAATTATGTATAATATCTAGTTCGACATTAGACTATTTTTGTTTTAGTCTTCGCCATAGCTAATGGCTACCTGCGGAATGAGCATCATACTTTTCCGGTCTCCATTTAAATTATTTTATTTATAATCCATTTTAATTATAACTAATCCAGACCACATTCTTTATTGGATTTAAATTCGAGTTTCGTAACGACCTTTTCATCACAGAAAACTTTTGATTATTGAACCTTTATTTTACTATCTTTGTACATTTAGGATCCCCGTCTTGTTGAATTATGATTTCTTTCTCGTCGTATCTAACACATTGTTACGAATATAGGTTGAGACCATTGATATTAATTCCTACAAAACCGTAGGCTTTGTTATATAATTTGATATATATTTGCTTCTTCTTTAGAGAAGGAAGAGAAAGAGTTAAAAATATAAGTTAAGGCTGTCGATATCTGTTTGGACATGTCGATATAATACGTGAAATGATCAGTTATTAGACTTTGACGTGACTGGACGTGATACACATTCTTGATTCGTGATACACTCTCTTAAAATAAAGATTGTATCAGTATTATCAGTGTCTTCGATAATGCCGCGATCCGTCCACGAAACAATATCTAACAATCGATGGTAATTTCGTTTGTAAAATGTATAATAATGTTCCTTGCTTATCTACACATTTAACTGAGGAATTAACCCTTAGCACTCCGAGAAATTTTAATTCCAAAATTGAAACGTTTTTTGGACCTGAAATTGTTCCATTGTATTTGGTTCATTTCCTTTTGCGAATGCAAAGTTTCTTACTATTACTCGTACGTTGAACATTTCAAATTCTATCGATTTTTAAAATGTAAACGTAGCGATGTAAAAGCTATTTTAAATAATAGTAAAGGAATCTTCAGTGTCGCCTCAGAGACGCCATTGGAGCCTTAACAGTTAACACCCTTTTGAGTAAAAAAAATCCAACACATTGCAGGAATTGCCACGAGTTTTAAAATCGATTGTACTCCTATCATTTGACAGTTTCTACTGTCAAATGCTCTGTACCAAGACCTTCCAGCAGGTTAACCCGTTAGTATACAATGACGTCTGTTATACGTCATCCATTTCATGCACCATTGTCGACTTTGACGTCTCCGAGCCGACAAAAGCTGTCCCCGGCGGATGTCGAAAATCGTGCATCGATTTCGATTCGATTCGAGTATAAAGGGATATAGAAAAATGTTCTTTTATCTGATCGACATAGTTGTTTATAATGTTTATATTCTGTGTTCTTAGTTGCCTAATTCAACAAACCAATCGATTGTAGATTTTCGATCGAATATCGCAGAAGATATGCTATACAATTTGTCACTTTCTAATTACTCGATACAGAGTACCCAATTCGATTACCGGTAAAACATTAGGCACATTTTCCAGAACATATACCTTCCACTAACAAAAAGGAACATCCAGCATTTAGATACCACGTGTGTGTAAAAAATAAGATAAGAAGCGAAACAACTTGGCACTGTAAAAAATATCTAGTTCCTTTACATATTCCAAAATCCTTTGAAATGTATTATACTTTACAGAATTATTAATTTATTATTTTATAATTTTAATTAATTACTGTCCATTAGCATTACATATGAACCTGATTAAGTATTATATAGCAATGTAAATTTCGAAATAAAATGTTCTGTTTTCAAGCATGCAATATAACTGTTCAGTCAAGGGGTTAAATTGTATTTATATTTGTCTTATCCGATCAGACAACTCTTCTCTAATCTTCTATGGTCCATTTTTTGTACGTATCAATGACTATTTTTTTTTATTTAACATTCTTATTCGAAAAACCAGGTTTGCACACCTTTCATTTTGTTTTTAAACCAATTGATTTTGAACGGCGGTAAACGGTTCATTAACCCTCCGACTGTGGTGCCAGGGTCTATTGCAACCCAAAGTATGAAAATCGTTATTTAATTCCACAGATTCTAGCGACTAAATTGAATAAATAACTGTTAAATCAGGATCAACGAAACGGTTAATGTATTTTCAAGCCAAATACATTTGATTTTCCCATTTTTCCACCAAAAATATGAGACAGTCGGAAAAGTATTGAGAGACTCTTGTCACTAGATGTTTGGTCACATATATCAGGGAACACTAATCAGATTGCGTCACACTGACGTGCATTTGACAGGTGACATTTAAGTCTCCAATTTTCATGTAGACAGTTTTGTATTTCCTCAATCGTATCAAAAGTAATATTAGTGTGAATATAAGTGAAATTTCTGAAAAAATTCGCTATGTTTTGCTATTTTACTACGAAAAAGGCAAAAACACTGCACAAGCCCGCGAAAAATTTGTGAATTATCAAATGCAACAGCATGGAAATGGTTTGCTTCTAGTTGACCAATTACTGAAAAAGTCGATGGAATAATGCAAATGGTTGAACAAGATCGGTATATAAGCAGTCATGAGATTGCTGGGGAATTAAACATTCACCATTCAACCATTTTGGATCATTTGCAAAAGGTTGGATACAAAAAGAAGCTTGATGTTTGGATGTCTCATGATTCAACAGAGCAACATTTTATGGATCGAGTTTCCATCTGCTAATCATTGCTCAATTGTGATGAAATCGAACCATTTTTTAGCTTGGCTGGGAAGTTTTGATGCACCCACCTTATAGCCCAGACTTCTCACTATCAAATTATCGTTTGTCTCGATCTCTGCAAAACTACCTTTATGGTGAAAAGTTAGATTAAAGAAGGACTGTGAAAATCACTTGGCCAAGTTTTTAGCCGTTAAACCATAGAAGTTCCATTCCGATGGGATTATGACTCAATCTCAAAAATGGCAAAAGGTCATAGACAACAATGGCCAATATATACTTGAATAAAATTCATTTTGAATAAAAGAAACATTTAATCAAAAAACGACAAAAATTTCTCAATAAATTTCCAACTATCCAATATGTTTTAAAAAAAATTAGAAAATAGATCAGTGAATAGTTCTGAACGTCATTAATTATAAAATAGTAAAAAATGGTCAGTCTTCCGAAGGTTAATCAACTTTCACAGCAACTTCTTATGCTGCGATCTTAAACATTTTTTTATCTTCAGTCGAATATGATGTGTAATTTCACGCGTGTCTCCGTCAGAAGTCATTGGTGGCCTACTATTTTTTGCAGAATTTTACGCAAGCTAAGTTCCCCTTTAAGTTTTACACTTACCACAAGGCATACGTTACATTTTATCGCAATTTGTCGCAGCGATTAACCCTTTGCTCTTAAAGAAATTCCATTCCAAAATCGAAACACTATTTTTACATATAATAGCTCTATTTTATATATTAGGTTGGTGCATATGAAATGTCGGATTTTCTTTACATATGAACGTTTGTCTCCTTACTTCCGTTATGCTTCTATTTTTAGTATAACCTCGTTTATAGTTGTACTATCCATTGTCAGAGTCACATTTTATTGAAATGATGAAGTCTAAATACAATGCTTTATTTTAAACTGGATGAAAGAAACGTCTTTACTGTTCGATCCGATCACAGAGAATGAATGCTAAGAAGCTGTTGGCCAAATATCGGTGGACGAGCTGTAACAAAGTAATTGCGACTGTCTTTGAACGTCTAACAACGTTTCATCGTTTTTCAGCAGATTCGGACTGCGTTGATTGAATCTAGCACGGAGGAAATATAAAAAATATCCAATACATTTCAATAAAGAAGATTTTCTCAAAAGTGTTCCATTTTATTATTTGTTTAAAATTTCGTAAGGATATGAATTCGGCCGATTTTCGTGTAATTTTTTTTTTATATGAGTATAAACTTGGTAATAATGCTGCAAAAGCTGCGCGAAATATAAATCAGGCGTTTGGGGAGAATACTGTTAACGATCGAAAAGTGCAGCGTTGGTTTGAAAACATTCGACCTGGTGATTTTTTCCTAGAAAATGAACCGCGTGGAATACCCAAAACACGTCTGTGAAAAATGATGCTGGAAAATTTTAATAACAGTTTGGTGGAATGTGACTGGAGTAATTAATTACTCATTCCTTCGAACTGGGAGACAATTACAGCCGAAAAGTACTGCCAGTACATTGATGAAATGAACGAAATATTGAAAATTATACGACCATCACTTGTTAATCGGCATGGCCCAAAACTTCTCCATGACAACGCTCGGCCGCATACGTCGTACAAAACAGTTGCGAAATTTAATGAATTAAAATATGAAATTTTGCAGCACCCAGCTTATTCGCCGGATCTTTCGCCAACCGACTTTCATTTTTTTAAACATTTAGAACAGTTTTTACGGGCTAAACAGTATGAAAACGAAGACAGTTTGAAAAATTCCATATCAGAGTTTATTGACTCTAAAGATCAGAATTTCTTTAAAACAGGTATCAATGCATTGAAATCTATGAATTAAAAAGTGTATTGAAGCAAATGGAGTATATTTTGATTAAATAAACACCTTTGAAAAATGATATGCAGTTTTATATATTCACTTAAAAATCCGGCATTTCATACGCACTAACCTAAATAGTTTACAGTCAAATAATCATTTTCGCATAATTTACTTTGTAATTCTTGAAATTATAAAGGTACTTTCATCGAGAATGATTAAATAAATTTGTTCATTCAAATTCATACTGCTATAAAAATATGAGAAATCTAAATAATTTCAGTTTTGTAATTTTTATAAGACAACATATATCAGTCACATTTTGTACTTGGTACGGTTAGTGTTAAAAAAAAATTATTTATAATATGCCTAAACGATTAAACGTTGTTGTTAAATAAAATGGATTAACGACACAGTATTATGATTGAAATTTTTCATAGCTTAGGTATAAAATATTTATTTTTCATAAAATGTCACAATGTTAGTGACACATGAAAATGTAATAACCTTTAATTTAAAATGTATCCTGTTAATAAATGTGTTTTGCACAATAAGCGACATGATACCTGAATCATGCTACCTTATACAAAGCAGGAGATAAAGAAATAGTATTGTGCCTGAATATTAATGGAAGGAAATGTGTATATACAGGGTGTCTTGTAACTGATGGTAAAACCGAATAGGGGCTCAGTATATGTCAAAAAATAAATCGAAAATACTACATAAAATTTTTAATTTTGACATTTCGTTTTCGAGAAAATGTACTTGAATAATTTATGTACTCAATACACGTACTGATCACTGTAGATGATGTTTATGCTTAAAAACCACCAGCGTATTCGTAAATATGATCGGTGTTAATATTTTTTGGACAATTAAAATTCCAAACCAACACTTTAAAAAATGTATGTAGAAATTTAATTAGAGAAGCTCAAGTATCTTTGAGAAATCGTGTACATCACGTTGAACAATTTTTAAGTTAACAAAATTAAAATCGATCATTAACATAAACAAGGATAGTCTACAGTCATACTTTACAGAATTACGTGACACTCTGCGTATTGTATAAGCACTTAACAATCTGTACAAGTTACTGAAGTAAAAATAAATGTTCTCTTTTTTTAAATTTTCAACTGTGACATTATGAAACAAATTAATGATGAGGACATTATTTTTCATTTTTCCTTATGGTAAATAGGTCAATCTCATGCGTGATACTTGTGCAGTAATATTCACATACATACATAATGGCAAGAGCATTTTACAAGTTTTTCAAAAGCATCTAGTGTTCGTTCCTCTGGAATATGACAGACTTGTATGCAACGATGTCAATATGTTGACAAAATGGTACGAACCTATTGTTTTATATTCGATAATGATAAATCCGATTATTTTTCACGCTCGGATGTCGCAGGGATGGAGACGCAATGTTCATCTTGTTATTTCCTTTGAACTGTCACTTCGAATAAAGCGCATTTCAATGCTAATTCCTTCGTATTTAATAACAGACACTTTTATACTTTTTTTTTCTAAACTCGAAGTTTTACTGTGTTACGACTTCCGCAGGTCGTGCCTAGCGAGGTTTCTCTTCAAAGGAAGATGACTTTCTTTCTAAACGAAATTGTTTTACTCATACTTTTATGGTAGAGTATGATGTACAGGAATTTCCATAAACAGTTTCGACGCGATGCTTAGTCTCTGTTCGACCTTTCCTTTCATTTGTTCAGAATTTAATAACATACTTACGTTTACATATTTTTGAAATTTACTCAAGCTACAGTGACTGACGTTTATATTAGGATAGTACGATAATCAAGAAGTTCTTGCTGTATATTACCACTGTTAATGGATTTAAAGAATTCGTTGTTTAGTAATGACAAAAAACATTTATTTTACCAACTTTACCAACTTCACACTTAAGCCGCATAATCATTATATGCTTTGAGAGCTGATATAGCAAGGCTTGTGTGTGAAGAAGTCCAATTGATTCTACACAATAGTTTTTGGTTAGTGCCCTTTTAAATATGGAGAGCAATAAGCAGCATTGTTGAAGCTCGCGTAGCAGATTTTAACATAGCATATTTTAACGTAGCTTCAAACGGTGCAAGTACACCGACAATTTTTACCTGCCGACACCCGGCCGGGCCTACGTCACCGCCGGCCGGGAAAACCCGCGCTCCCACTACCCCCGACGCGCCAAACAAAGGGCGAAAATAGCGAAACATCATTGGGCGACACTTGGTCACCAAATTAGTATATAAACAGCTCCTGTATCGACACACATGAGATCCGATCGGTCGGCTCACGCTGACGCTTGTACATACACAAATACGCAGAAATAAACTTCCACCCAAAAGTACAAGTTGGTCGGGTCTCATTTCAACAACATAAAGCTCCTTCCCATTAATTTGCGCTGGAGCTAGTACGTGCTCTTACAAAGCACTGTACTTGAGCGACCGACTCCCCGAACTGCGGGACGGACGCCTCAACAAGCATTTTCGTCATATTTCACTTTTTTAGTATAGAAAAGGTAAAAATGCTGTTCAAGCCAGAAAGAAATTAACCGATATGTATGGAGAAGATGTGTTGACAATACGCCAGTGCCAGAACTGGTTTGCAAAATTTCGATCCGGCAATTTTGATGTAGAAGATGCACCACGTTTTGGAAGGCCGGTTGAAGCTGATAAATATACGATAAAGGCATTAGTTGGTGCAAACCGGTGAATAACAACACGTGAGATCGGTGAGATGTTAAATTTATCAAATTCAACTGTTTATGACCACTTGAAAGGCCCGGGTTTAACCTCAAAGCTCGATATATGGGTTCCCCATGTTCTCACGGAAAGAAATTTGTGTCGCCGCGTTGACTTCTGTGAGTCGCTTCTCAATCGTCACGAAAATGATTCAGTTTTGAAGCGCATCATTACTGGGGACGAAAAATGGGTTGTATATAACAATGTCAAACGCAAGAGATCATTGAGCAAAAAAGATGAACCGGCTCAAAGCATTTCCAAAGCCAATATCCATAAAAAAAGGTGATGCTGTCTGTTTGGGGGGATTTTAAAGGAATCGCTTTTTTTTGAGCTTTTACCGGACAACACAACAATTAATTCGAAAGTCTACTTCATCAGCTGCACAAACTGAATGATGCACTTCAACAGAAAAGGCCAGAATTAATCAAGAGAAAAGGTGTAGTGTTCCGTCAAGATAATGCGAGACCTCATACAAGTTTGTTCACTCACCAAAAGCTTTTACAGCTTGAATGGGATACAATGCCACATCCACCATATTCTCCAGATCTGGCACCTTCGGATTATTATTTGTTTCGGTTACTGCAAAAGTTTTTAGATGGTAAAACCTTCACTTCAAATGAGGAGGTCAAAAACCACATCGATCAGTTTTTTGCCAGCAAAGACCAAAAATTTTATGAGCGTGGAATCATGCTACTACTAGAAAGATGGCAAAAGGTATTGACCACAATAGCCAATATATAATTTAATAAAATATTTGTTCATTATACGAAAATTGTATTTCATTTTAACAAAAAGAACAAAAAACGATCTAATTACTTCTACTCCAAAATTGACTGGAACGATCATGAAGTGTTTGGAAAGATTTTTCAATTTCAACTTTTATCGAAGGATTCTCAATCAGCATGGTTTCTGTGGTCGTGTGACCGTCAAGAAGACGTTCATAATTAAAATAAATATACAAAAGAAATTAAATTTTACTGAATCATACGTTAATAAAAACATGTTTCCATAGACAGAAAAAATGGCGTTAAGAAAAAAGAATTTCCTGTACACATCAAAAGATTATTATGACGTTATAAATCAATGTAGATAACATAATAAATTTATTTTACACGAAATGAAACGAGAGAATTTCGTTTCAACAAAAATCTACAAAACGCAATTTAAAAACAGATAAGAAGAAACACTAATGGACAAAAAGTAAATTGGTTGCAAATATGTTGGATGAGATTTTGCAAAAGTGCACCGTATACTATTTTATATAAACATCAATGGAGGACACAGAATTTAAGATTCTAAATTTATCACTTACATGTCAGGGAAGACCGCCAAAATTTGAAAAAATCGCCCTGGCGCCTTTATATCATGATGCCAGGCCTATTACATACGAAAAATATAAGGATATGCAACAGCTATTACCTTATATACCTCCTGTGCATCATGAATATTTCAAAACACTGCCACATGAAGAGCATAAATAATTAATAATACCAATATCTTGTATTAAGTATAACAATATATAAATATAATTAACGTTCAAAATAAAAAATACTAATTCTATTTTATTTCTTGTTATTATTTATAAACAAAATTGGATTAATATGAAATATATTTTAAGTGATATTTGTTATTTCAAAATTGAAATTAAATGATATTTACAATTGACTAATTATGAAAGTGGTGTAAGTCCATTTGAAGCATAGAAATATATATTATTTTAATTAAATTCGTCTAAAAGAAATGTATATAATCAAATTACATATTAATAAATTAGTACAAACATTCCCAGACTTCACATAATTATCCTATATTTTTTAATTGTCAGATCTACTAACATTTAATTTTCTCGAAACAGAAGAAAATGGACATGCACCACTTTCAAAATAAACGGTCCATATATTATATACCCAAAATATGGATACATAGTCATATAAAAGTAATAGAGGCATTAGAATTAGACGCATTAGCGGTAATATATCTGAAGATTCTTTATTAGATTCTGAGTCCGATGAAGATCATCCAGTAGTATTTGCCCGATGACGAATAAATATTATTGACAGTGACGATGAATTTAGTACTGAATCATCATCGGATAAGGAAAATTCAGGACCACAAAAATTGTTTAGCAAACAGTATCTCAGACGAATAATAGTTGTCATGGCCCTTGGAAAGGAGATTGCCCTGAAGACTCCGAAGGACCCTATTCTTCTGTGACCCATTTTCGAAAACTATTTGAAAGTGAAAGTATACGTGATATAGTTGACTATACCAATACATATGCACTGTAGTGTGATCCAACAAACGGATTTCAAAAATGAAATGTTTAACGCCAAGTGCAAACTGTTTTAAGAAATTTCATGCTGAAACTTTTATGCACAGAACTGCAGATATCGTAAACCGTTGTTACTGCAAAATTACAAAGTTACAAATTATAATAAAATTGTTTAAACTGATTACCTTTTAATTTGCATATACTGTTTTGTAATTGTTGATTTTCCGTTGCATTCATTTTTTTATATTTAAGAAAAAAATTCGGCCCATAGAGGGTTAACAATTCCAGTGCTGCGCCTCTCAGAAAAAGAAAACGGAATTATTTGTCAAAACTGTGAATTTTCGTAGTAAAATATTCAGTATATTTTTGCGTATGCAGTGTCAGTTGTATGAAAACTCGATATCACATATCTTAATTATTTAATTTTCTTTACGCTAAATGCATTACTTTGATTTCATAAAATTTTCGAAGTTAGTGGGATGTTAATTAAAATATTAATTTCACTATAGCGAACGTTTTTAACATATCGCAAGTGTATCGCGATTTACGATATTTTGAGCTGCAACAGACTGTGAAATTTATTAGCAGGTTTAAACTTAAAATTCACTAATCAACAACGTTATGTAAATGTATGTTCACAGTTAATACAGTATGCAAGATAGAACCCGGTACCGTACGCACCGATTTCTATTGCTAACTGACGAAACAATAGGTTCATGAACTTCTATGATTAATTAATTAATTTTTCACGTGTGCTTTGTCTCACAAAAGAAACTTTATACGCCGGCATCAACGATCATTCTTCTTTCAGAGGTTAATTATACTTTAGTCATTCGTGAAATTAATCACAACAAAAATGTGCCAATTAAATGCCGTATTAATTTTAAAATTATGTAAAACATTTTAGGGAATTTTCGACATTTGATCGTAATTGCAGTAAATCAAAGAAGTAATTAAAAATCTTGCAAAACAATACTAATGTACAATTCACATGTATTCTCATGAACATATCGTGATTTATTTAGTTAGAGTATCTGCCTAATATTTAGCGGCAAATCGTTAGGAATTAGTGTATGGAACTATGAAATTTCAAAAATTAAATTCATTAAAAGTAATTTACTCAAAGTAATTTACTGAAAGTAATTTTCTGAAAGTAATTTACTGAAAGTAAAGTTCGCGTAATCTTGAAATTACTACAAAAGCAACCTCCAGTATTTTTTGCACGATTCCAACCAATTGCAATTTTCTGAAAAATCCCTTGGTTTTATTTTTCTAACGTCATTCTCTCTTAAATACTCATTTAATATTAATAAGAATGGCTGTGTTTAAAATATAATGCAATCAAAATTTTAGCAAGAATTATTCAGTTTGTAGACTTTCTTTTTATTTTATATTCGAATTAATGATTCGTTATCTAAGTTTAACGTTAATGAACAAGAAAGTATCTACTTTAATCTAGTACACTGCTCGAGTTAATATGATTAAAAATTAAACATTTATATTCAATTAAATTCTAAGAAATAATCTGTGTCAGATTATACAGATCTAAACTAATTTAATTCTGCTAATTTATATACGCATGTATGCATATATTAATCCAGTTGTATATGATTTTTTCTTCTTAATCGAATGTCAAGTTCGATTTACCCACTGATTGTCAAGCCTGTCTTTCATTTGACTCAGAGTATTAAAATCGTCATTTAGTTATACAATTTCTAGCGATTAAGTTAAATGAATAGACAGGAATACAAATATAACGAAAAGAGTTCTTGTTTCAATTAGCAGAACAGCGTTCCACCGAATACAGAGCTGCAAGACAGAAAAATTCACCAGAACATGAAGACTCACAAAGATCAGCTGCAACATCATCAAATGCAACCCATTTTAACAAACGCAAAATTTGTCAAGTACGACTTTGCCACAACAACAAAACAAATAATATATGTGAAAAATGTCAAAAGTATGTTTGCGGAAGATATACACATACAAATATTTCCACTTTTATTTGCATGAAATGTACAAATAATAATGCATAAATTATTTTTTTTCCAAGTAAAGTAAAGTTTTTGTATTGTTAATATTTACTAATAACCTGCTATATAACTGTAAATAATATAAAAAAATATTAAAAATTAATTTTAAATAAATTTCTATACACATTAATTATTCTTTCACAATGCAGTCATTTTGACTGCTTTTGAGCAATATAGGTATATACTAAGTTTCAGTCTTTCTAGTGTTAATGAAGAAACCTTGACACTTTACAGGTCTCCAAAATCAACAATTTCCCAAAATCCGGAGAACCATTTCATATACGTTCACATGTCACCAAAAACTACAACGTATTATAATTTCAACAAAATTCAAAAGTCCGCTGCGAGAAGTGTTCAATTTCGTATGGAATGACCCCATTGCAACTGAAACAGTTACCGATGATAGTATGATGGCTTAAGAAAGGTGTAATCAATTTCTTCAAATCTACAAGAAGTAGTAATAACTTAATATTGCTAGGAAATTGAATGTATATAAAAAGCTAGAGTAGAAAAATAAAAAATTTCGACCGCTTACATCACGAAACATTCTAATAAAATGACTTGCCGTGAATTATGAAATCTAACCGTATCGGTCGTAATCAACAAACCTTTCTTCAACGGGTTGTTATCTCTTCCGCTGTGTAAAGTTGCTTCTAAAGCGTGAAGTATTTTGAACTGAAGAAACAGTGATTTTTAGTCGATGTCTTGTTTAAACCAGGAACACGATCTCAAATGATGTAAGTATCGATGAAATGATGATTATTATTTCGGAAATACACGAATCTACATCATCATAGTAGTAGAATTTCTAAAATAAGCAAAGAAAAATGTTTAGTGCAACCATAAAAATATAAACAGCAGTGTAGCGAAGATCAAAATTAGTCGCATGTCACATTCCTTCAAATTTTATAATTGATTTCTCAAACATCAATAGATACCGTTTAACATAATACAAAACGACATCATAATATAATTCAATTTCTCGTTTCTTTAACACTTTGACTGCCATATCACACATATATATGTGACGGAATTTTTTATAGTGTTTTTAAATGAATTTTAACGTTGATATATTCGTTGTATCAAAGTTGATGGTGATCTAGAAAGTGCAAGAATGTGGCAGGAGTATTCTACAATATACATTTTATTTTTTCAATTTTTATTTCATTCAACATCTCATTTCGATTTTGTAGAATTTTCGTGGCTGTTAGCTTGGCAGTCAACGTTTTAATATTAAACTCGTAGCAACAATGTAATTTTATTCGTTTAATTTTCGTGAAAAGTTGGTAATGTATGTGTTTCATCGTTTAACAAAAGATTTATAAATTACAAACGCGGGTCAGCGTATATATTCTGATAAATTAATTTAAAATTTGGACAAATAAACATTCTCATTTCATACAGAATACATTCAGATGAATTTGAATTTGTTGCATTTCAGATTTCACGATATAGGATTTATGAAGATTTAGGAAACAATGGACAGATTACAACGCAAAGTTCTCTTTGAAAATTATGATACGTGTTATTAATGTTCTACCAATTAGTAGTCTTCCCTAAAATAAGTTTCTTCCATGGAACTACATATCTGCGGTTAAAAAATTGATTTTTCGAGAAAGGTATATTATAGTAATAACGATTTTTCTAAAATACGTTCCCCAAGTTTTATCCGAAAATTGATAAAACTGCTGAATTTATATCTCTAAAAGTGCAATGATATTGCATAACGGTGACAAATGGAAAAGAAGCATTTACCATAGGATAACAATTAAAATTCTAAAATTCATTATCTAGTCCTTAAGAATTCGTATTTTCTATTGGAACTAATTTCCCCTATTTTTACGAAGAAAAGAAACTAAAGATCTAAATAAAAGTTAAATCTTTGAGTTTAAGTAGCTGCAACGGTTTTCAAAATCAGTTTCAACAAGGACTACTTCTTTATTTAGATGAATGTAAAAAGTGAAATTACAAAAAATAAATATTACATAAAAGATCTTTTTGTTATATATCTGATTATATGTATGATTACATGTCTGATACCA
>CM052089.1:3156411-3166443 GCA_028453745.1 Agapostemon virescens
TATCGAGTGAAATAAAAATTGAAAAAATAAAATCTATGACACTGAGTAATTTTCCAACCTTGTTGCATTTTCTGGGCCACCGTAAAATTGGATATAACGAATATATCGACGTGAAAATTCATTTAAAAATCGCATAAATAATTCCGTCACCCTTATGTGGGTGACGTGGCAGTCAAAGTGTTAAAGAAGTACATCCGAAAATTTCTGATGAAAAGATTTTTATAATTTCAACAATTGCGAAAGAAAAAACTAAGAATCAGTCAAAATGATTGATTCGGTAGTTCTAATGCTAATCGCGTGTTACAGTTTCTAGCAAGGTTTTCGTCTGTATATGCAGGATGCTTCCTGGTTAGTTGTGTAGGTTAGCTGAAAGTGATTTTATGAAAGAAAGTAAACCGAACATAAAAATTTATTAGGTTCGAAGGTATTTTTGTTGATAACAATTAGATACGATGTACGGTTAATAAACAATTTTTATTTCACATTTGTGACTCATTTTTATTTAGACGACATCGCTATTTTTTGGGGGGCATACGATCGATTACGTGATATTACTCACGAGTTTATATAAGAAAAAATTATGTGTCTATGCATAGGTGTTGCAAAACTACAAATATGCTTCACAATTGCCTACATTATTATTTTAACTAACTTTAAAGTTTAAGTTCTATGCGAGTATTAGGGCATTACAAATAAATGCAAATAGATGCATTAAATATTTGCAATTAGAAATTTATATGTTTTAATTACTTTGGGTAGTACAATGAAATGTGAAAGAGAGGAATTATTTCTGTGAAGTGGTGCATGGTATTATTGTCATTGTCAGTTGGATTTATTGTGTCACCTTCAACATGTAATGTACAGATCTAATTGTTCGATATTGATAGTCGTTGATTTCATAAGTGAAAGAATCTACTGTGTTATTAAGAATGAGTTTTAAAAAAGTAATTGGATTTTATAGAACCATAATACATAATAATGGCCAATGTCCGTATACATTTATAGTTTTCTTCTGCTCAGGTTAGCGTAAAATTACGTACTGGCTAGTAATTATTAAGGGAGTAAAATAGTATAATCAATGCTTAGAATCTTGAAAGTTACTTCATCATTACACCATTTACCAATTCGAAAGGAAAAATTTCCTTGTATTCACATTTCTTTGTAAATCTCAAATCTAATGAATATCACTGAGAGAATCTACCTACAAGGTGTTCCATCCAATTTGAGCGTCTTAACATTAAATTCACCAACACCGGTCAAGTTGACCGATTCCAAATTATTCGGTTGTCCAGAAAGTTCGTGCCGATTTACTTTTATTTTTAATAAATATACACCAAAACTCAAATGCAAATGCGGACCCGAGATCACGACATCATCAAAGACACTGTTAACTCTTTGCAGTCGAAGCTGTTTTAACTAGAAAAGCAGTTCTTCTGATCTAGAATATTTTCATTCTAGATGAACTATTACACCTTATGTATATGGGATTTTTTTACTGTTACTCGTTCTTACAATTCTTAAATTTTTATCAATTTCTTAAATATAAAGGTAGTGATGTTAACATTGTTTTAAATAAAACTATACCAATTTTTCATGACGCCTCTGAGTCGCCATTCGAGTGTTAAGGGATAATACTAAAATAATCTTTATTATTACAAACTTTGTAACAGTTGAATAATGGACGAGAACAGCGAAATAATAGCTGCGATTGAAATATTAATGAAAGAAAAGTAATTTTTGTATAATCACCATTCAAACTCGTGCCCTTTAACCTTTCACACTCGAGTGGCGACTCTCAGGCGCCACGAAAAATTGTAAACTATTATTTAACACTATTTTAACATCGCTATTTTGATACCTAAGGAATTGGTAAAGTTTTAACGATTTTAAAGACCAATAACAGTAAAAAAAACCCATATACATAAGGTGACATAATTCATGTATAATGAAAATATCCGAGGTCAGAAGAAATGTTTTGGTTTTCTAGTTAAAACAGCTTTGAATGCAAAAAATTAAAAGAAGAAAATTTAGAGAAATAGTGATTTCAGAAGACAGTGGTGTTAAAATTATTAAAGAGTTTAATCTTAAACAAATTCTTATTGCTACAACCCATATTTTTCGAAAGTACCTTTTTCGAGTGCAAAGGGTTAATATCAATAGATTTTTTACTAATCAATTTGCTTAATTTTTTTCAAGGTATATATGATTTATAAATCGTTTACATGAATATATTAGTATTAACGGACATCATAATGAACAAAGTAATTTTTCCTTCATTACTCTCAACTTTTATTAGTGTGTGACTTAGATACTTGAGACTGATTAACAATCGTTTCCGATATTTTTGCTGCGAGATTAAATACTCCTACCACAATTAATCCTTTGCACTCGAAGCTGCTTTGACTCGAAAACCTAGGCATTTCCTCTGATCTAAAATATTTTCATTCTACATAATTTATTTCATCCTATGAATATGGGTATTTTCTACTGTTACTCGTCCTTACAACCGTTAAATTTTTATCAATTTCTTAAATATACAGATAGCGATGTTAAAATTGTTCGTAACAATTGTCTGGCAAGTTTTCATGGCACCTCAGAGTCGCCACTCGAGTGATAAGGGTTAAATTATAAAACATTGATGTGTCCATGAAATATGTTGGTATAACTTTTAACTCTTTGGACTCCAAGCAATTCAAAATAGAGACATTCTTTTTACCTAGAATAATTGGATTCTACATAGTTCATTTCCTTTTGTACATATAAAATTTATTACTATTTACTGTATATACAACACTTCAATTTTTATCGACTTCTTAAACGCAAACATAGTAATGTAATACTTGTTTCGAATAATAGTATGTCAATTTTTAGTGTCGCCACAGATGAGCCATTGAAGTGCTAAGGGTTAATAGCGTTTTTATCAATCACGATTTATTTAACTTTTTCCCGCCAGATGTTGCTTTTTATAATTTGCTACTTTTTTCAGATAAAATGAAGAACATTTTGAAAGTATTCGATATTAATTAATTACTATACCGATAAACAATCGAGGAAATGTATTTAATTGTGCGACACTGCGGTATTCTACACAAATAATCATACAGATAAGAGTTTAAAAATTCATATTATGTTGATAGAGTAAAATTGTTGCATAGAAATCTGACAGGATGACTTCAGAAAGACACCCTGCTGAAAGCGTGTGAAAAGAAGAAACATAACGAATAAAACACTTCTTTTCATAGTAATTGCAAATTTAATTACATTTTATATTTACAATGATAGTTCTTTATGGAAACGCTTTTTGTGACATGCCTTTTCCGGTAATCTGACTAATTAGTTTACCGAGACTAACTTCAGTTGAGATTAAGATCTTTATAGCTCTGTAACGTGTGCACATCTAATCTCGACGTGAAGGAATATGTAATGCGTTACTGAAGTGCTGTATGTGCGTATGGTAGTGTCAAAAAGATCTTCTTACACGACTCGTTTGATATAAAATGAGTTGATAAAAGATAAAGGAATATTGTCATGGATGGGGTACTAACAAAAATTTTAAGGTAACACTAATATTAATACGTCATCATTTCTTGAAAAAATACAAACGATCTATCATATTTATCTGACTTTATTATTACACTTTTCAAAACAGAATAACTTTCTCAGAAACGAACCAGAGACTTGCGTTTCTGAAATGGGAAATATCAACAACAATAACAACAACAACAAATATCATTTAAAAGTATTTATCAAACTGTAATTGATTGGAATTACGGAGAAAATATATACATTCCATTTATAGCAATTTTTCTATGGTTCAGTGTTAAAAATGTTTTAAATACATTTCATAGATTTGTTTCTCAAAACTTTTGGTGTATAATTAAAATAAATCTACATATTTTTACATCTCTGAACACCTGCCGCTCCCGCTTGATTCTGCATGAAATTTTAATCATACCTAAAACTTGCATAAATTCGAGTATATTTTTTAAATTTTCTATGCAAATTCTAATGCGAGAAGTTGTTATTCATATTTTCTCTGCAAATTACCATTTTTTGAACACTGTTTTTACACGTCATCTAGTAATCTAGTCCTTCTAACCTCTCGAAAAGCCCAAGTTATTTAATCCGAGTGGCGACTCTGAGGAGCCACGAAAAATTGGTATAGTTTTATTTAAAACAATCTTAACATCACTATCTTTATATTTAAGAAAGTGATAAAAATTTAACAATTGTAAGAATGAGTAACAGTAAAAAAGCCCATATACATAAGGTGTAATATTTCATCTAGAATGAAAATATTCTAGATCAGAACTGCTTTTCTAGTTAAAACAGCTTCGAGTGCAAAGAGTTAACAGTGTCTTTGACGATGTCGTGATCTCGGGTCCGCTCACGTAACAATATATTATTCAAAAGAATGTACTGTATCCACCACATACACTGTAACAAAAGTATGTAATTAAAATTACGTGAAGATCAGAATAAATATGGTGACCAATGAAAGAGATTTGAAGTTTGAAATTTGAAATGGAAGATACCCGATGTGAATTTAAGAAATATCTTCATTTGCCAGTTTGCCATTTGACTTTTTGTGTTCGAGTTATTACAGAAAAACACGGAGCAATCACAGTGCAGCAAGGATTGACATATGCGAGTGTGATATCAAATTTTGAGAAGAAATGCATCAGAATTGAGGAAGGCGTAGCATTAGTTTAACGAAGTATTGCTACAAAATGATACACTTTTCTAGACCAGCCACCATTCTTCCCGAGACTAGGCGTCATACAATCATCACCGCACTCTGATTGGTCCATGTTTTTTATTAAATCTGATGTCTCTTAATATTAATAATTCTCTACCCATTGTACCAAGAAGAAATCGTGACAAAATTAAAAAAAGGAGGGCAACTTTAATTTTATAAGAAGTCCTGATATACAGTACAAACTTCATTTTGAGGTTTGGATGAGTTTAGATAGAAATTAAAAATTAATAAAACAATACAGTACTGTACAATACTGTATTACAAACATATAATACAGAGAAATTTGAATAGTGGTTTTAATTGGCAACTACTTTTTATCCTTAAAATGTACAGAAAAAGTAAACACTAAAAAACATTTTTATACAATAGAAGAAAGAAAGTACCAACGAAAATTCAATTGGAGACGATATTTAAAATAATATCTCTTCATTTTAACATATTTTTATGCTATATTCTTAAATAATTGAAGGAATTATAGAATGTATAGCTCTGGTCATATTTCCATGAAACATTTGAGTATTCGTACGTGAACACGTACAATACAAATTGTTGATCAGCGATGAGGATGACTGTTAGGCTGTTGAATGTAATGTGTTTCGTTTAGAAATTATACGACTGGAATAAAATCTTCATAAGCAGTATAGTCGAACGTAAAGGTATCCTGTAATAAATCATCCTCGTCGATAAACTTTCCACCGAATAGTTCAATCATTTCGTAAAACCGGAAGTGTTACGACATTGTAGAGGAAACGGTTATTGGAAGAGCTATGAAAGAGATCATAGAATCGATAACATATTTTTCTACAAAATTGTACAGGATTTTATACGCATTAATGTAGTATTACTTACGTTCGTTATATCCAATCGTGTATTTATTAATTTCTGTCACTCAATTTTTAATTTATTGGATGGATGCGACTTCGATCATTATCCATCGATGGAAACTGCACCATTCTAATAACATGTAGATTAAATTAATGAAATTAACACTAGAACTACCAAATCAGTCAAAATGATTGGCCCATACTTATCTCTTTCGCAATTACCGAAGTTATAAAAATGTTTTCATATTTTCCGATATACTTCTTTAACACGTTCAATGCGGAGCCATTTTGCTTAGCTTTCCCGTCACATTTTATTTACCTTTAAACAGAAATAATGCAACTGTGCATAAGCAAAAGACTCTCTTATCCCATTTGTGCTTTTCTGTTTCAATCGAATCTATTGAAATAATGCGAATATTTCTTAATATTATATGAATTATCTATAACATATTAATTTAATGAACCACATGTTACAATACAAATTGAATGAAGTTTACATAGATGCAGTTTTGTTATTATTACAAAGCAATGTATATCTTTGGGTTTATTGTTCGGCAGTTTTAGTGTTAATTGTCATCACTCATCAACACTTCCTTGGTACAGAAATTTACATATTAACACTTTGACTGCCAAACTAGCAGCCACAAAAATTTCGAAAAAATCGAAATGAGATATTGACTGAAATAAAAATGGGAAAAATAAAATGTATGCCGTAAAGTGCTCGCCCTACCTTCTTACATTTTCTATATAACCACCAACTTTGCTACAAATGAATATATTAACGTAAAAATTTATTTAGAAACCGTACAAATAATTCCGCTACCCATATATGGGTGACATGGCAAAGTGTTAATCAAACCAATTAATATTTATGGTAATTATATTTTGATTTAATTATATTAATTTTTCTGTAATGCACACTCATAATTATTTAACAAAATATAAACGTAATTAACTACGCAAGATATAATCAAATTGTTAAAGTAATTAATACGTTCATTGTTCGGACGAGATTTTTGTAGATTATGGTTTTGACAACCAGCTTATTGAAACGTAGATTTATATAATTATCTATTAAATAAATTGTATAGTAGATGTAATAAGGTACAATTTACTTTTGTATCATTTAAATTCTTGTGAAACGGATGCAGAAAAGTAAATGTATGGCCCTAAAAACACTAGGGTCATAACATAACAGGGTCTAAACACTGTTAAACGGAGAATAAACATTAAATATAATTTTACAATAACATATTTGTGCGAGCTTGCGTGCTCAAGTTGAGCCGAATCTCTGTATTGTGTAAACATTAAAAGCATCTTTGTTAGAAAATATAGTTCAGATCTGCAATTTCCTGTGAAATACAAATTGTTCTAAGTTTTCTACGATGTGATTTTCTCATTTGAAATTAACTACTATGTAAAATTAGTAGAATTATCTTTAAACTCGTGGATTGCATTCTGTGGTCTTTGTTAGACTAATATGGACAGTCGTATTCTACTTACAGTTAGAACACTTTTGCTTTCGCAATCTTCACGAAGAGTGATTGCATCTACTGCAATCAACACGTTACGAACTACATATACACTATCTCCATATTAAGATGACCTCTTAATGACTTCGATTGTCTGAGATTGCCCATTAGCTACCACTTAATTTAATAAATGTTTCAAAATCTTATTGGAATTTCTTAAGAATTCGCTGTTTGTAAACTTGTGTTAGTCTTGTTTATTCCGTTTCCTATGTGTCTACCTATAAATGCGTCATTAAACGCTATCACTATTGTTTAATTAATATTTGACCCATTAATTTTTAATATTTTAATCGTATATTGATTGTAACTAGATAATTAAACTAAAAATTGTAAACAGCTATCTGTGTCTGCATGAACGCCTATTACGCCACATATTACAAATGAAGTATACAACTGCAATATCGTAATCGGCATGATGTTGAAGTGACTCAAGTGGAGCGGTGGTAAGTTAAAATTATTGTATCGAATAAGTTACACGTCTTTTCCTCGTTATCTTTTCAAATAAGAACTTCTCGATGAAATGGGAAGATTTCGCAAGGTATGCAACTTTTAAGATGTCTTTCCAGCAAATTATTTCAAAACGTAGATCTCGCGTAACGCAATAGTTACTAATTGTGCATTAAAACAGTTGTATTCGTACGTTCTTCGTTCGTGGAATGTTTTTATCTGATATTAATGGAAACTTAGACAATCTTTAATATCTGACACAAAGGCTAGACGTTTTTTTGGGTAATCTTTATCCTTGGAAGTAAAAATGTCTAATTCTAGGAAGTTCGTACTTCACTCTTCCCATAGCCCACGATGGTGAACCAACGATGATGCACCAAGGATGATGAACCAACGATGATGAACCAACGATCAACTTTTGAAAAAAAACCGACGGTGCATGTGAAACATGTAGAACACCGTTTGGTAAAGTGGGGCAATACTGTGGTGAACAAGAAAAGTTTTTAATGGAATTTCTGAATGTGTGTATTAGTAACTGTAACACTAGATGGCTTTTCAAACGTCGATTTCAATTATCTGATCCGTGGAACCTCGCCGAACTACGTGGCATTAAACTTCATATAATTTTTCACATGAACTTTCAAATAACGCGTTAACAGTTCCTTTTATTCGTTACGGGCAGAGGGCAAAAGCAAGTTTAAAGTCTCACGAATTGTAGTAATATCAGCAATTATATAGTACATATTTGTCTATACGAGCCGTTTATTTTGAAAGTGGCTTAAGTTCATTTATGCTCGAATCGAGATATTGAAGGGTTTGCGTTCGATTAAATTTAAAAATATGGGTAACAGATAACATAATAGAATAATGTTTTTGGGTTTCTAAAGGTGTCAAATTTATCATCCCAATTAGCATAATTAATATTATTGAAGAAATAATATGTTTTTGATGATTATGAATGGACTTACGCCATTTTCAAAATCAATGAAACGCCGTTTTCAATTCTTAGGAAAGCACAAGTCCATAGGAAAAGTAAATTTCCCTTGAACTTAAAATAAATGTATACACTTTTATGTTAGAAAATAAAAAAAATATTCAACTTTCATTCTTTGTTAAATAATTTTTACATTAAAATTAATATAGTTTTATTAATTATTATTCAGTCTTCACCAGTTTGTGTACACGGGAGGGATTTAAAATAACTGTGGTGTGCAGGTGGTATATAATGTAGTAAACCCATTAAGTCCTTATATTTTAGGTTTGTGAGTGGTCTCGGTTTTTTGTATAGTGATGCCAACTGGATATTATTAAAGCTTTTTGGTCTTCCCCGTTACGGTAGTAAATCCAATGTTTTCAGTGGTCCATCCTCGTTCATTGTCATTTCATAGAATAACTTATATGAATCGCTTCTCAAAAATCTCATTCAACATACTTTAAACCAATTTAATCTTTCACCGTCAGTACTTTTTAGCCTTTTAAAAATCGCATTTTCTTTGGACAGGCACTGTTCCATTGTTTAAAACAAAGTCATTGCACATTGATAATTCAACAGTTACTTTACTAATTAAACATAAAGCTGGGATCTCATAAAATTATATTGTATAATTATTTTCCATATCCCTTTGAAACTCTCACAATGGGACTTACACGACTTTCAAAATAAACCTTTTCATCGCTTTATTAACCAGCAAATTTTCATGTTACAAAATCTTAACGATTTTAAATATATTAGTAACAAATTGTCTCAGAATGAAAAGATTTTGTAAAAATGTAACTATTACTGTAGTTGATTCGTTTTTTTTTTAAATGGACTTACGCCACTTTCAAAATAAACGACTCATATTTTAAATAACGTCTGTAGCCTCAATTGCACAGATCAATTCAAATAATAGGATTGATTAGAGATTGTGTATCCTTCAGCAACATATCGACTTGAAGAACTTTGCGAAGGTGGTATCCAACAGTTTTTAAGAAAATAGGATTTAAAAACTCGGCTATTTAAAATACCGCGATCTCATTGAAAATCTCTGAACGATTTTGGATGAGGAATATCTCGGAACATTTCAGACAAGATCGGCTGAATATGAGTCTTATGCGCTTTTATTCTAATTATATAAAATTTTATGTTTTTAGAACCGATACTTAAGCATCATAGTGAGTATCTTTTGAAATCATTACGAACAAAGCAGTTCTAATTATTGTAACTGTGCAAGTGATCGCACGTTTTGAAAGGCTACTTGCAATTATACTAAACAGGCCATAAGCTATAGCAAACAGCAACAGAAGTCCTTCAAAGTATTACAACTAAGAAAAACTGTGAATATCAACATTGCAATTACAAAAATGTGGAATTAAATTTCCTCTTGTCCATTCAGTTACTTTACGCGATTCATTGTTTTAAACAAATCGTCAATTTTCTGCACCCGTTTGTGACTGTTCTCGCTTCGATTATTTTATATGATGTCATTTA